>UESW01004334.1:1250808-1321797 GCA_900491605.1 Calamus simplicifolius
CCAACCAGGCATGAAGCCCTGCACTAGCCAGGCATGAAGCCCAACACCCTCGGCACCTGAAGCCTTGCACCAGCCAGCATGAAGCCTTGCATCAGGCGAGGATCAGCCACTTGCGAGGTAACGCCCTTTCGCATTGCTGGGGTAGGCCCGCTTCGTCTCAGGGACGAGGGGGCATCTGATGTGGCTGATCCAATGCCGTTAAAGAACTGTGAAGGAAGCTGACAGAGCCCCACTTCGACCACATCATCCTACCTCGAGACCCTCCGCCAGTCTCGGGGTGCATCAACATCATCCTACCCCAAAACCCCCCAACGGTCTCGGGGTCCATTCACAGCATCCTACCCCGAGACCCCCCACCGGTCTCGGGGGCATCAACATCATCCTACCCGAGACCCCCATCGGTCTCGGGGTCCATTCACAGCATCCTACCCCGAGACCCTCCGCCGTCTCGAGGTGCATCAACATCATCCTACCTCGAGACCCCCCATCGTCTCGGGGTCCATTCACAGCATCCTTCCCCGAGAACCCCACCGGTTCGGGGTGCATCAACATCATGCTACCCCGAGAACCCCTATCGATCTTGGGGTCCATTCACAGCATCCTATCCCGAGACACCCCGCCGGTCTCGGGGTGCATCAACACCATCCTACCTGAGACCTCCCGTCGGTCTCGGGTCCATCCACAGCATCCTTGCCGGCCACGTCCTATCCTAGCCAGGCGGCCCTGGCACCATCCTTGCCGGCCCCGGCCTGTCCCAGCCAGTCAGCCCCTACACCTTCCAACCGGACCCAGCCTGTCCCAGCCAGGCGGCCCCGGCACCATCCTTGCCGGCCCTGGCCTGTCCAAGCCAGGTAGCCCCAGCACCATCCTTGCTGGCCTCGGCCTATCCCAGCCAGGCGGCCCCGGCACCTTCCTTGACGGCCCCGGCACCTTCCAGCCAACCTTGGCCTGTCCCAGCCAGGCGGTCCCGGCACCTTCCTTGCCGGCCCCGGCCTGTCCAAGCCAGGCGGCCCCAGCACCATCCTTGCCGGCCCCGGCCTGTCCAAGCCAGGCGGCCCCGGCACCATCCTTGCCGGCCTCGGCCTGTCCCAGCCAGGCGGCCTCGGCACCTTCCAGCCGGCCCCGGCCTGTCCTAGCCAGGCGGCCTAGCACCATCCTTGCCGGCCCCGGCCTGTCCAAGCCAGGCAGCTCCGGCACCATCCTTGCTGGCCCCGGCATGTCCCAGCTAGTGGGCCCTGGCACCTTCCAGCCGGCCCCGGCCTGTCCTAGCCAGGCGGCCCCGGCACCTTCCTGCCGGCCCCGGCCTGTCGTAGCCAGGCGGCCCCGGCACCATCCTTGCCGGCCCCAGCCTGTCCAAGCCAGGCGGCCCCGGCACCATCCTTGCCGGCCCCGACTTGTCCCAGCCAGTCGGCCCTGGCACCTTGCAGCCGGCCCCGGCCTGCCCCAGCCAGGCGGCCCCGGCACCATCCTGCCGCCCGGCCTGTCCAAGCCAGGCGGCCCCAGCACCATCCTTGCCGGCCTCGGCCTGTCCCAGATAGGCGGCCCCGGCACTTTCCTTGCTGGCCCCGGCCTGTCCCAGCCAGGTGGCCCCGGCACCATCCAGCCGACCCCGACCTGTCCCAGCTAGGCGGCCCCGGCACCATCCTTGTCGGCCCCGGCCTGTCCCAGCCAGGCAGCCCCGGCACCTTCCTTGCCGGCCCCGACCTGTCCCAGCCAGGCGGCCCGAGCACCTTCCAGCTGGCCCCGGCCTGTCCCAGCCAGGCGGACCCGGCACCATCCTTGCCGGCCCCGGCCTGTCCAAGCTAGGCGGAGCTTAACTATGATAACTTATTCCTATCATAAAAGTTACCATTGGAGACCGTTCTGACACTTTAAAAATCCGTTCCTATCAGGTTGGAGTCGGCTCCAACTTTTTATGTGTCGGCTCCACTTCATGTATCCAAAAATAGTAGTAAATGATTTCGTTGAGGGGTCGACTCCCAAAAAGTTATGTGTTGGCTCCCGCATCCAGGTGTCGGCTCCCGAAACAAAAGGTGTCAACTCTAAATATGGCCCAAAATATGCTCTCTTTTCTCAGGTTAGAGTCGGCTCCACTCATTCTAGGTGTCGGCTCCTGAATTTCAGGTGTCGGCTTCGGAATTCCATGTGTCGGCTCCAGAAATTGATGCAGAAAAGCACACTTCTGTTACTCGGGTTGGAGTTGGCTCCAGACATCCATGTGTCGACTCCCGACCGTGCCGAATTTTGAGAACTATTCTGATACTCCCATGTGTCTACTCCTGACTTATAGGTGTCGACTCCAAGGTCTGAACTTTTGAAAATTACAATTTGAAACTCATCTTAAAATCAATTTTGAGTGATATTTGAATTGTTAAACTTTCTTAATACCTAAAACACTCCATAAATTTGTCAGAAATAATGTGAATATACTCATGGCTTTTATTAATTATCAAAATCAATAATTGGGTCAACAATCTCCCACTTTTTGATGATGACAAAAACATTGAGTATATGCATGATTAATTAAAGAGTTTTACGATAGGAATAAGTTATCATCCTACCCCGAGACCTCCCATCGGTCTCGGGGTCCATTTACAGCATCCTACCCCGAGACCCCCCGCCGGTCTCGGGGTGCATCAACATCATCCTACCCCGAGACCCCGCATCGGTCTTGGGGTCCATTCACAGCATCCTACCCTGAGACCCTCCGCCGGTCTCGGGGTGCATCAACATCATCCTACCCCGAGACCCCCCATCGGTCTCGGGGTCCATTCACAGCATCCTACTCCGAGACCCTCCGCCGGTCTCGGGGTGCATCAACATCATCCTACCCCAAGACCCCCCATCGGTCTCGGGGTCCATTCACAGCATCCTACCCCAGACCCCCAGCCGGTCTCGGGGTGCATCAACATCATGATACCCCGAGAACCCCCATCGGTCTTAGGGTCTATTCACACCATCCTATCCCGAGACACCCTGCCGGTCCCGGGGTGCATCAACACCATCCTACCCCGAGACCCCCCATCGGTCTCGGGGTCCATCCACAGCATCCTTGCCGGCCGCGGCCTGTCCCAGCCAGGCGGCCCCGGCACCTTCCAACCGGCCCCGACCTGTCCCAGCCAGGCGGCCCCGGCACCATCCTTGCCGGCCCCGGCTTGTCCAAGCCAGGCGGCCCCGGCACCATCCTTGCTGGCCCCGGCCTGTCCCAGCCAGGCGGCCCCGGCACCTTTCAGCCGGCCCCGGCACCATACTTGCTGGCCCTGGCCTGTCCCAGCCAGGCGGCCCCGGCACGTTCCTTGCCGGCCCCGGCCTATCCCTGCCAGGTGGCCCGGCACCTTCCAGCCGGCCCCAGCCTGTCCCAGCAAGGCGGCCCCGGCACCATCCTTGCCGGCCCCGGCCTGTCCAAGCCAGGTAGCGCCGGCACCATCCTTGCTGGCCTCGGCCTATCCCAACCAGGCGGCCCCGGCACCTTCCTTGCCGGCCCCGGCACCTTCCTTGCCGGCCCCGGCACCTTCCAGCCAACCCCTTCCTATCCCAGCCAGGTGGTCCCGGCACCTTCCTTGCCGGCCCCGACCTGTCCAAGCCAGGCGGCCCCGGCACCATCCTTGCCGGCCCCGGCCTATCCAAGCGAGGCGGCCCCGGCACCATCCTTGCCAGCCTCGGCCTGTCCCAGCCAAGCGGCCTTGGCACCTTCCAGCCGGCCCCGGCCTGTCCCAGCCAGGCGGCCCTAGCACCATCCTTGCCGGCCCTGGCCTGTCCAAGCCAGGCAGCTCCGGCACCATCCTTACCGGCCCCGACCTATCCCAGCTAGTCGGCCCCGGCACCTTCCAGCCGGCCCCGGCCTGTCCTAGCCAGGCGGCCCCGGCACCTTCCAGCCGGCCCCGGCCTGTCGCAGCCAGGCGGCCCCGGCACCATCCTTGCCGGCCCTGGCCTGTCCAAGCCAGGTGGCCCCGGTACCATCCTTGCCGGCCCTGACTTGTCCCAGCCAGTCGGCCTTGGCACCTTCCAGCCGGCCCAGGCCTGTCCCAGCCAGGCGGCCCCGGCACCATCCTTGCCGGCCCCAGCCTGTCCAAGCCAGGCGGCCCCAGCACCATCCTTGCCGGCCTCGGCCTGTCCCAGACTGGCGGCCCCGGCACTTTCCTTGCCGGCCCTGGCCTGTCCCAGCCAGGTGGCCCCGGCACCATCCAGCCGACCTCGACCTGTCCCAGCCAGGCGGCCCCGGCACCATCCTTGCCGGCCCCGGCCTGTCCCAGCCAGGCAGCCCCGGCACCTTCCTTGCCAGCCCCGGCCTGTCCCAGCCAGGCGGCCCCAGCACCATCCTTGCCGGCCCCGGCCTGTCCAAGCCAGGCGGAGCTTAACTATGATAACTTATTCCTATCGTAAAAGTTACCATTGGAGACCATTCTGACACTTTGAAAATCCGTTCCTGTCAGGTTGGAGTTGGCTCCAACTTTTTATGTGTCGGCTCCACTTCATGTATCCAAAAATAGTAGTAAATGATTTCGTTGAGGGGTCGGCTCCCGAAAAGTTATGTGTCGGCTCCCCGCATCCAGGTGTCGGCTCCCGAAACAAAAGGTGTCGACTCTAAATATGGCCCAAAATACGCTCTCTTTTCTCAGGTTAGAGTCAACTCCACTCATTCTAGGTGTCGGCTCCTGAATTACAGGTGTCGGCTTCGGAATTCCATGTGTCGGCTCCAGAAATTGATGCAAAAAAGCACATTTCTGTTACTCGGGTTGGAGTCGGCTCCAGACATCCATGTGTCGACTCCCGACCGTGCCAAATTTTGAGAACTATTCTGATACTCCCATGTGTCTACTCCTAACTTATAGGTGTCGACTCCAAGGTCTGAACTTTGAAAATTACAATTTGAAACTCATCTTAAAATCAATTTTGAGTGATATTTGAATTGTTAAACTTTCTTAATACCTAAAACACTCCATAAATTTGTCAGAAATAATGTGAATATACTCATGGCTTTTATTAATCATCAAAATCAATAATTGGGTCAACGATCTCCCACTTTTTGATGATGACAAAAACATTGAGTATATGCATGATTAATTAAAGAGTTTTACGATAGGAATAAGTTATCATCCTACCCCGAGACCCCCCACCGGTCTCGGGATGCATCAACATCATCCTACCCCGAGACCCCGCATCGGTCTTGGGTCCATTCACAGCATCCTACCCGAGACCCTCCGCCGGTCTCGGGGTGCATCAACATCATCCTACCCCGAGACCCCCATCGGTCTCGGGGTCCATTCACAGCATCCTACCCCGAGACCCTCCGCCGGTCTCGGGGTGCATCAACATCATCCTACCCCGAGACCCCCCATCGGTCTCGGGGTCCATTCACAACATCTTACCCCGAGACCCCCAGCCGGTCTCGGGATGCATCAACATCATGATACCCCGAGAACCCCCATCGGTCTCAGGGTCTATTCACACCATCCTATCCCGAGACACCCTGCCGGTCTCGGGGTGCATCAACACCATCCTACCCCGAGACCCCCCATCGGTCTCGGGGTCCATCCACAGCATCCTTGCCGGCCGCGGCCTATCCCAGCCAGGCAGCCCCGGCACCTTCCAGCCGGCCCCGACCTGTCCCAGCCAGGCGGCCCCGGCACCATCCTTGCCGGCCCCGGCCTGTCCAAGCCAGGCGACCCCGGCACCATCCTTGCTGGCCCCGGCCTCTCCCAGCCAGGCGGCCCCGGCACCTTCCAGCCGGCCCCGGCCTATCCAAGCTAGGCGGCCCCGGCACCATACTTGCTGGCCCCAGGCTGTCCCAGCCAGGCGGCCCCGGCACCTTCCTTGCTAGCCCCGGCCTATCCCTGCCAGGTGGCTCCGGCACCTTCCAGCCGGCCCCAGCCTGTCCCAGCCAGGCGGCCCCGGCACCATCCTTGCCGGCCCCGGCCTGACCAAGCCAGGCGGCCCCAGCACCATCCTTGCCGACCCCAGCTTGTCCCAGCCAGTCGGCCCCGGCACCTTCCAGCCAGCCCCGGTCTGTTCCAGCCAGGTGGCCTTGGCACCTTCCAGCCGGCCCCGGCCTGTCCCAGCTAGGCGGCCCCGGCACCATCTTTGCCGGCCCCAACCTGTCCATGCCAGGCTGCCCTGGCACCATCCTTGCCGGCCCCGACCTGTCCCAGCCAGTCGGCCCTGGTACCTTCCAACCGGCCCCGGCCTGTCCCAGCCAGGCAGCCACGGCACCATCCTTGCCGGCCCCGGCCTGTCCAAGCCAGGCGGCCCCGGCACCATCCTTGCCGGCCTCGGCCTGTCCCAGATAGGCGGCCCCGGCACTTTCCTTGCCGGCCCCGGCCTGTCCCAGCCAGGCGGCCCCGGCACCTTCCAGCCAACCCCGGCCTATCCCATCCAGATGGCCCCGGCCTGTCCCAGCCAGGCGGCCCCGGCCTGTCCCAGCCAGGTAGCCCCGGCACCATCCTTGTCGGCCCCGACCTGTCCAAGCCAGGCAGCCCCGGCACCATCCTTGCCGGCCCCGACATGTCCCAGCCAGGCGGCCCCGGTACCTTCCAGCCGGCCCCGGCCTATCCTAGCCAGGCAGCCCCAGCACCATCCTTACCGGCCTCGTCCTGTCCAAGCCAGGCGGCCCCAGCACCATCCTTGCTAGCCCTGGCCTGTCCCAGCCAGTCGGCCCCAGCACCTTCCAGCCAGCCCTGGCCTATCCCAGCCAGGCGGCCCCGGCACCTTCCAGCCGGCCCCGGCTTGTCCCAGCCAGGTGGCCCTGGCACCATCCTTGCCGGCCCTGGCCTGTCCAAGCTAGGCGGCCCCGGCACCATCCTTGCCGGCCCCGGCCTGTCCCAGCCAGTCGGCCCCGGCACCTTCCAGCCGGCCTCGGCCTGTCCCAGCCAGGCGGCCCCGGCACCATCCTTGCCGGCCCTGGCCTATCCAAGCCAGGCGGCCCTGGCACCATCCTTGCCGGCCCCGACCTGTCCCGGTCAGGCGGCCCCAGCACCTTCCAGCCGACCCCGGCCTGTCCAAGCCAGGCGGCCTCGGCACCATCCTTGCCAGCCCTGGCCTGTACCAGCCAGGCAGCCCCGGCACCTTCATTGCAGGCCCCGGCTTGTCCTAGCCAGGCGGCCCCGGCACCTTCCTTGCCGGCCCGGGCCTATCCCATCCAGGCGGCCCCGATGCCTCCCAGCCAGGGAGGACGGCCCCTGCTTTTCCTTCTCTGATGGAATAGGATCCACCAATCAGTTGCAGCCACCGACCTTGATGGGACTTGACCTGCAGTCTTGATATATCAAAAAAGGAGGCAAGTTCTGCCATTGCTGCCACCACCTTAAATACTCTGACAAAGTGGTTGAACCCCATGCCTCATAGACGTCAGCTCTGACACTTCACCCATCAAGGTCATTATTACAAGGCCTCAACCACTCAAGCCAGATAAACTCTTAAGCACCTATAAGATGGGTAAGAGGGACTCCCGACCAGGTAACACGCTCATGACACCCCCAAATGCTCACAACGAGAGATCTTTCTCTCGGAGCCTCTCTCTCTCTCTCTCTCTTTCGAGCTTTTTCAAGCTCACGGCTGATGCCCAGACCACTAACTTGAGCGTCGGAGGGTCCCCGCTGGAATCTCTGGCCCCCGGGACTTGCTTGCAGGTGCGAGGAGCTCACTGGAGGAGGCGACCGCACGCTCGAGGCCGGTGATTTGGCATCATCACCACCCATCTCACCCACCCCAAGCCCAAGCTCTGGCAAGTACCCAGTAGACGCCCTTAAGCTCGGCGTGTGTGCCAATGTCCTCGGTGGCCTCCTCAACGTCACGATCGGCACACCACCGAAGGAGCCATGCTGCTCTTTGTTATCAGGCCTCGTCGACCTCGAGGTCGCCGTTTGCCTCTGTACGGCCATCAAGGCTAACATTCTTGGCATAAACCTCAACTTGCCAGTCAATCTTAGCCTTCTTGTTAACTACTATGGCAACAAGGTGCCTCCGGCTTCCAATGCGTTTAGGCCTCCTATTTTCCTTCTATGTTATGTTTGCTTTCTCTTATTTCACGTCTGTGTGGTTGTGTTGTCATCTAACAAATTATTTCCGTACGTGTTACGTGCGATTGCTCGCGTGTAATAAGCCTGATGGAGGCTTTTTCTATCCGCTCAAGTTCAACTTTTATGTAATCAACTTTTGAGTTGTATCTTTCATGCATACTGTTGCTGCTGAAATCTATCCTCCGACTCAGGTGCGATCGGTCTCCTGATTGGGCTTCCTCCTGGGCAGACCTGCAAAGAAGTCCTCACGCGGAAGGCATTGGGGGTGGCCCTCCGCGGAAGACCCTCTGACGCTCAAGTCAGTGAAGATCAGTGATCAACAGAAATGAGGAGAAGGCTCTCTCTGAGGAGTCCCTCCAGGGATGGCCTCTTGGGAGCTCGAGCAGAGCGCTAATGGCGGAGAAAAGGAGGAGCAGTGAAAGAGAGAGAAAAAGCAATGCTGAAACTGTGCCTGGGGTCGTGTACCTGAGAAAATGTTTTCCGAAGCTAGATTTCCTTGCTCTAGCGGTTTGGAGACAGATGTTTTCCGAAGAATGAGGTCCCCAGGCGAGAAAGCCTTCCCTTTAACTCTGGAAGCGTGGTAACAGGCCACTCTTTGCTGGTAGGCAGCTATTCTGATCTGAGCTTTTTCTCTGATCTCCTCTATCATGTCGAGGTTGGTGCAGAGCTGCTCGTCACTAGCTCCTTCCGAGTAGCTTTCCACCCACAGGGAAGGGAGTCCTATCTCCACGTGAATGATGGCCTCTATGCCGAAGGCCATTCGAAATGGGTCTCGCCCGTGGACACTCTTGGGGTGGTGCGGTAGGCCCATAGGACATGGTGCAATTCGTCCGCCCATCTACCTCGGGCTCTGGAGAGCCGAGCTTTGATCCCTTGAAACAAGGTTCGGTTAGTTACCTTGGCTTCTCCGTTAGCCTATGGATGCCCGACCGAGGTAAGGCGGTGATGGATCCCATGCTCCTCGCAGAACTGACGAACTTCGGATTGTTGAATTGTTTATCGTTGTCAGTAATGATAGTGTGTGGGAGGCCGAAGCGGCAGATGATGGACCTCCATACGAAGTCCTTGGCTCGAGCCTCAGTTATCTGAGCAACTGCTTCCGCCTCGACCCATTTGATGAAGTAGTCGATGGTGACGAATAAAAATTTTCACTGTCCCGTGGCAAGTGGAAACGGGCCGAGAATATCCATTCCCCACTTGGCAAAGGCCAAGCGAGGAAATAGGGACCAGACTGGCAGAGGGGAGCCTCTGAATACTGGAGTGTCTTTGGCATGGGTCACAAGCTCGGAGGTCGTTAGCATCCTTTTGCATGGTAGGCCAATAGTAACCTTGATGCAGCACCTTGTGGCATAAAGACCGGCTCCCCATATGGTTGCCGCAAATTCCTTCGTGTACCTCCGAAGGGCATAATCAGCTTTAGATGGGCGAAGGCATCTGAGAAGCAGCATAGAGAAGGACCGCTTGTAGATGGTCGTCAATTAGCACATAGTGGGTGGCTTGCAGCTTCAGCTTTCTAGCTTCCCTTCGATCGGCTGGGAGCGATACTTCTTTAAGATACTTCAGGATGGGGTCGAACCATGATGGTTCGGCCTCAACTTGCATTACTCGGTCAGCTTCCGCAATGCTGGGCCTCTCCAAAATCTTCAGATGAAACTTTTGCTCGGCATCCATCGATTCCGCAGTTGCCAACCGAGACAATAGGTCGGCACGGGCATTTTGGATCTTGGAATCTGAATAACTTTAAATTTAGGGAAATGGAAAAGTAGGCTTCGAACCTCTTGGAGATATCAAACCATGTTCGGCTCCCGGCTTCAAACTCGCCCCGTACGTGGCCAGCTACCAGCTGAGAGTCGGTGAAGGCATTCAGCCTCTTCACTTTAAGGTCGGGCGATTCGGAGCCGGCGAGCAGAGCTTCATATTCAGCCTCGTTATTGGAGGCTGGAAAGGAGAAGCGGATGCCATATTCGAAAGTCACCCCCTCCGGGCTGGTGAGGATTAAGCCAGCACCAGAGCAATGGGCGTTGGATGACCCGTCGACATGAGGAGCCACCGGGCGTAAGATTTTGGGTGTTCAGGGGAGTTGGGAGTGGAGCCATCCTCCGGGATAGTGCATTCGAGGAGGAAATCAGCTAGCATCTGAGCTTTGATGGCCGCGAGGTTGAAATCGAATGTCATGCTCGCTCAGCTCGACGGCCCATTTGGTCATCCTCCCCGATGTCTCCGGACGATGGACCACGCCTTGATGGGTTGGTCGGTCAGGACTGTCACAGAATGTGCTTGGAAGTATGGCCGCAACTTTCGGACCGAGGTTTCAAAGCCAACACCATCTTCTCAATCCGGGTGTACCTCGTTTTTGCGTCTCGGAGTAGTTTGCTGACATAATAAATCGGCTTCTGGGTCTTATTTTCTTCTCTGACCACACCGAGCCAATGGCACCTTCCGAGACAGCCAGATACAGGAACAATGTTTCTCCAGGATTGGACAGCTGAGGAGAGGGGGAGAGCCGAGGTACTTTTTGAGATCTTCGAATGATTTTTGACACTCGAAGACCATCGAAAATTCTTAGCCGACCGAAGAGTTTTGAAGAAAGGGAGGCATCTTTCGGCAGACGAGCCACAAAGCGATTAAGGGCTGCTATTCTCCCAGTCAGGCGCTGGACTTCTTTAATAGATGCCGGGGGCATCATCTGCTGAAGAGCCTGGATCTTCTGGGGGTTGGCTTTGATGCCCCGTTGGGAAACCATGAAGCCGAGAAACTTCCCAGAGTTAACGCCAAAGGCGCACTTAGTTGGGTTGAGCTTCATCCGATATTTGCGAGTGTCGCGAAGCTTTCCGAGAGATCCTCGATGTGCTGTGGCGCTTCTTTGCTCTTGACCAGCATGTCATCGATATATACCTCCATGTTCCGACCGATTTGCTCTTTGAAGACTTTGTTGACCAGCCTTTGGTAGGTGGCACCTGCATTTTTAAGACCGAAGGGCATAACACGGTAACAGTAAGTACCTCGGTCGGTTATGAAGGCGGTCTTCTCTTCATCTTCGGGGGCCATCCGGATCTGGTTGTAGCCCGAATAGGCATCCATGAATGTCAGCATCTGATGACCCGAGGTGGCATCTATAAGCTGGTTAATTCGGGGAGAGAGAAACTGTCCTTTGGGCACACTTTGTTGAGGTCGGTGAAGTCGATGCATCCACCACTTGCCGTTCGACTTCTTTACCATGACTACATTTGACAGCCAACTTGGGTAATTCACCCCGAATGAAGTTTGCCTTGATAAGCTTATCAACCTCCTCTTCGATAGCTTTCTGTCGCTCCAGGCGAAGCTTCTTTTCTTCTATCTGACGGGTCGGTACATCTCGTCCACATTGAGGCGATGAACGAGAACATCAGGGCTGATTCCTGGCATGTCGGAGGTGGACCAGGCGAAGACATCGGCGTTTCTTCGGAGAAAGTCGATCAGTTCCTGCCGGGACTCACCTTTCAGTAGCGACCCAATCTTTATAGTTCGGTCGGGCTTCGTCCAACGGCACTTCTTCCAGTTCTTCGGTTGGTTCTCCTCATTGCTCGGCGAAGTCCTCCCGAGCATCCATCCCATCAACCTCAGGCATCCTAGACTGAAGGCTGGTGACAAAATACTGTCGAGCCATAGTTTGGCTTCCTTGGACAACACCGACTCCCCACCCGTGGGAAATTTCATAGATAGGTGCGGAATGGAGACAACGGCTCTGAGGGACATCAGGCCAGGTCTCCCAAATATCGCATTGTAGGGCGACCTGAAGCTTGGTCACCAGGAAGTCTGTGTGAATAGTGGCCACACGGGGCCAGATTCCTGCCCGAACTGTTAAAGTTACGACCCCTTCTGGGATGATAATATCGCCAGTGAACCCCATTAAGGTGGAGTCCACGGCTCGGAGATTTTCCATGAGCAATTTCATCTTGGCAAAGACATCAAAGTACAGAACATTTGGAGCTTCCATATCAACAAGGATCCGACTTACATCATAGTTATTTAAATTGAGAGATACAACTAATGCGTCATCAGCAAGAATTGTATCCCCGGAGATCATCGTCGGAGAAGGAGAGCTCACCCGTTCGTGCTTTCTTCGCCGAACCTTCTTCATCATTCTTGAAGTTTGACGAACTATCGGCTTCTTCAATCACATTGATATGGCCGATCACGGGTGGATTTGGAGGAGGAGGAGGCTGCTGAAGCTCGGGCTGCCGATTACCCCCTTGCCCTAGCTCGGGCGCCCTCCTGAACTGGTTCAGTCGGCCCATTGGATTAGCCTCTCAATTTCGTTCTTCAACTGCCAGCATTCCTCGGTATCATGGCCATGCTCCCGGTGATAGCGACAGTACTTGATGGGGTCTTTCCGGGTTAGGTTCCCTCGAGAGGAGCTGGTCGAGGGAGCTGGCGCTCTATCTCCATGAGGATCTCTAGGAACAGTGAGTGGGGTGTATCGGTCAAACCACCTAGGCGGGCTCCGGGAGCGATTTCTTGGTGGTGGTGGGGGAGCTCTTTGGCGAGGTGGGCTTGGCTGACGGGTAGGTCGATGCTGTCGAGCCCTTGGATTCTTTCTTCTTTGCCAGCTCGGCGCGGGCAGCCCTCCGTGATTCTTCGACTCTGGTGTATTTGTCTGTCAGGGCCATCATATCGGAGAGGTTCGGGGGGTAACTGACCTCCATTGCCAAGTAGAAGTTGCTCTCCTTAAAAACTCCACCCGCTAGGCGGACATAGCCACCTCATGATTAAGGTGGTCCACCTCCAGCATGGCCTTATTGAAGTGGCCAAGGTAATTTCTCAAGGACTCCCCTCTCTCTACTTAACTTCAGAGAGGGAGTCGGATCTTCGTCGGTGACGATGGCTGCTGACGAACTGGCCGATAAAAAATGACTCAGCTCGTCAAACAAATCAACGGAACCTGGCTTCAGAGCGTTGAACCAGGTTCGAGCAGACCCTCTAAGGGTGGAGGGAAAGGCGCGGCATAGGATCGTATCTGATGCCCCGTGGAACATCATGATTGACCGAAAACTTCTGAGGTGATCGTTGGGATCAAGGAACCGTGGTAGGGCTTGATGGCGGGCAGCTTAACATGGGAGGGAATTACTTCCTCCATGATCCCCTTGGAAAAGGGGATACCCTTTCGCCTTAGGTTGAGGCGGATGGGCCTGCCTGGTGGCATCCAGCTCTTGACGCATCTCCTGGAGCTGTCGGCGGATCTCCTCTTCAGGCATAAGAGGAGGGGCCGAACGAGGAGAGCGGAGATGGAATCGAATCATGGCGGGAGAACTCCGAAGAGAGGACCCAGGCCCGCCGAGATCTGGGGAGATCCTTGTCGCAGCCCCCTTGCGGGACTGGTCTGGCCTCTTTGGGTCGGTGTGGGGGTCCGCGGCTCATGTGGACCAGAAGAAGAGGTGGGAGAAAAAGGAGCTATGGCCTGCTCAGGGAGGCGTGGAGTAGGGGCAGCTGTAACTGGATGGGGGCTACAAGGCTCTCCTGAATCAGATGGGTTAGGGTTTGGACCTGCTGGACCAGTGTGGCAAACTGGTCCTGGGTCACTGGGACAGCCGGTGGTGATGGAGTCTCAGCTGGTGGCGGCGGCGGTGCCACGATACTCATCAGATCGGGTCTCTGGTAGGAAACCTGGTCCTGGGCTTCAGAAGTTGCTCTTCTCGATTAGCCATTAGAGAGGTTCTCTTCTAGATAGAGATCCTTGTCTCCTTTCTTTAAGTTTTAATGGGACTTGAGGCCCTTCCTCTAGCGCCAATCCGTTGCTGCTAAAATCTGTCCTCGACTCGGGCGCGATCGTCTCCTGATTGGGCTTCAGAAGTTGCTCTTCTCCGATTAGCCATTGGAGAGGTTCTCTTCCTATCGAGATCCTTGTCTCCTTTCTTCAAGTTTTAATGGGACTTGAGGCCCTTCCTCTAGCACCAATCTGTTGCTGCTGAAATCTATCCTCTGACTTGGGCGTGATCATCTCCTGATTGGCTTCCTCCTAGGTGGACCTGCAAAGAAGTCCTCACATGGGAGGCATTGGGGGTGGCCCTCCGCGAAGACCCTTCGATGCTCAAGTCAGTGGAGATCAGCAATCAACAAAAATGAGGAGAAGGCTCTCTCTAAGGAGTCCCTCCATGGATGGCCTCTCGGGAGCTCGAGCAAAGCGCTAATGGTGGAGAAAAGGAGGAGCAGTGAAAGAGAGAGAAAAAGCGATGCTAAAACTGTGCCTGGGGTCGCGTACCTAAGAAAATCTGGAAGTGTCATATTTATAGGCAATCACTGAATCTTGAGCACCTTCTGGAAAGCTCAAAGGTTGTTGGGATTCGAAGATGATTCGAATCAGGCTGTTATGAGGCCGGTAAGATCGTATCTTATCCGTTAGAGGATCGGTGGTTGGGAGAGATTTATGATGGCCTGAGATCCAATGACTGCGTAGGTCCTAGGCCGTTATTGTAGGTCTTAGGCCACATTTCGATATGATTTTTTATTTGAAATTCTGTTATACTGAGTTTGGGCTCTCCCACACCAGGTTTTGCAAGGGCGTGAGTCGAGCTATGGATTGCTCGGGGAGGCCGAGCTATAAATTGCTTGGGGAGGCCGAGCTATGGGTACTCGATCCGTTAAATTATAGATTGCTCGGGGAGGCCGAGCTATGGATTGCTCAGGGAGTCGAGCTATGGGTAGCTCGATCCGCCGAATCATACTGGTTAGCTCGTTCTTTGTGGGCACAATGTAGCAAGTGGGGGCAGGGCTGATCTTAGCCCCTTCGCACGGTTGTCAATGCAATGACGATTTTACCTCTCAACACATGCAATGTGGATTTGATTGGTGCATGAATTTTCAATATTTGTGTTATTATAAAATAAAACGTCAAAATGGATGGATTTGAGTGAGCATGGATTTTCAGTATATGTGTTATTATAAAATAAAACATCAAAATGGAAGTCATTGCTAATTTCTAATGATGGGTATAACGTTGGTAGGATGGATAAAGTTCAGTTATGCATTGTAATAGCAATTATATGATAGAATGTTAAAGTCAGTGATTCACATCGTTCATCATGATTCTAATAGGCAACATTTATGTTGTGATGAATAATATGCATTGAATAGCTTATCGTATACTAAGAGTGAGTACACCTTAAATTCATCTTCTATAGATTTAACATAAACACAAAATCTAATTCACACCTAAAAAGTTTGATGCTCCTCATATAAGTATCAAACCTCTTATACCATTTGCCTTGGCTACTGTTTCAGCCTATACAAGGATTTCTTCAATAAGCAAACCTTCCATTTGATCTTGGTTCTCTAAACCCTAGTGGCTACCCATGTAGATACTCTTTTCCAAATGTTCATGGAGAAACACCGTCTTCACATCCATCTACTCCAGCTCTAAATCCTAAGCTGCTACAATGCTAAATAATACCCTAATGGAAGTGTGCGTGACGATTGGAGAAAATACCTCGCTGCAATCAATGTCTTTCTTTTGAGAGTATCCCTTAGCCACTAGTCTTGACTTGTATTTGATACCCCCTTACTCTGAATGCTCTTCTTGTATTGAAAAACCCATTTACAGCCAATGAATTTCTTTCCTTATGGCAACTGGAGCAATTGCCATGTTCCACTCTTATAAAGTAACTGCATCTATTCTACCATTTCTTTGACCCATCTATCTCTGTTTTAGTTCTCCACGGCCTCCTCATAGGTGTAGAAATTTTCATTCGTTGTTAACAGGACATATGACACCAAATCTCTAAAGCCATATCGATCCGATGGTCGTACATTCCTTTTAGGCTTGTGCAATGCAACCCCAATGTCTATCCTTCATCTAGCTATCTCCTGCTAACTCTCTGGCTTCTCTGCCTCCCATTTTAGTTCTCTCCACTTATGGAGACATCCTAGGAGAGTGCTCTATCTGAATCTCACATCCTCCTGGCTCACTTGCAAGTGACACTATTATGTAAAAAGTCATCTGCTCAGTCCTACTTTGTTATGCCTCCTACTGCTCCTGTTGTGCTTCTATGGCATCTTGCCTTTGAATGACTGAGTTCTTATCAAAGGTTGCATCCTTACTAATAACGACCTTCTTTTCTAAAGGGTCTCACAACCGATACCCCTTGATACAATGCAGATAGCTCAGGAATACTATCTTCTTCAACCTAGCATCTAATTTGCTCCGCTCATCAGCCCCAACGTGCACAAATAAAGTGCACCCAAATAGCCTCAGATGGTTTAAGCCTACCTTACTTTTAGACCACATCTCCTCTAGAATGCCTCCATCCAACTTGGTGTGTGATGATCAATTGACCAAGTAACTAGTGCATCCATTGCATCAACCCAAAACACATTAGGAAGCCCTACCTAAAGCCTGATATACCTCACCTTTTTCAAAAGTGTTTTGTTTATCCTCTCGGCCACCCCATTTGTTAAAAAGTTTTCTTCATTAAGGAGTGTCTTTTAATATCCCACCCCTCAAAAAGCTATGAAACTCCCTACTGGTATACTCTCCATCATTGTCAGACCTCAAACACTTCCTATTCCTACCCTATTCCTTCTCTACCTAGCCTTCTAAACTTTGAATTGGTGAAGATTTTTGATTTCTCCCTCATGAGTAGACCCAAACCTTTCTTGGAAATCATCAATCAGGGTCAAGAAGTATCTTGCCCTATTTCTGATTGAAACTGGGGCTGATCTCCATACATCAGTGTGTATCAATTTCAGGGGTGCTGCACTTCTGGCTATGCTGACTATGAACTGAACTCTCTTCTATTTTCTTATCTATATGGCTTATAATTCTCCATATCACCATCACTCAGATCTAAAATCAGCCTCCTCTTGCTTAGTTCCTTCAACCCTCTGTATCTCATGTGGCCTAGGCAGTAATGCCACATCCTATAGATATCCCAAGGATCCTATGCCATAACTACTGCCTCAAATCTTTCGGTCACCACAAAGCTCTTCATTCTGTAAAGGTTGTTCTCCAGCCTTCTCCCACTCATCACCACCATAGCTTCATGGAGATGTTTAGAACTCTACTTCTGGCATGATTGCTGAATCTATACAACTCTACTCCAGATACCCCAATGATACTGGATTCTTCTTGAGCTCTGGAACACTTCACACTATATCAAATATCCTTACTCTCATGTGCCTATGATCATCTGATACTACCAAGAGATCATCCTCCACCTTTGATCAGTAACTATACTTAATGATTCAGATCCTCTCTTTTCTTCCTTCTAACTCTTTTAGTTAGGATAATCCCTCTTGAAATATCCAACCTCAGTACATTTGTAACACTTGGTTTCTCTCTTTCCCTTTCTGGACTTTGACCATCCCCTTTGCTTGCTCTTGTCCCTACCTTTTCTAGACCTTGCCCCATAGATAAACCCTTCGGTGGAACTCCTTCTTTGGCCATCCTCTTTCTCTACCCATTCATATGCAACATTGAGACTATATCCTCATAGTAAAGAGTTTCCTTCCCATAGAGCAGCGTCGTGACAAACGGATCACAAGAAGAGGGTGGCGAACACAATAGCAGCAAAGACTTGTCTTCCTCCTTCATTTTCATCCCAACATTTAGCATTTCATTATTGATCTGTCAAATACCTGGATGTGTGCCACACATCTCCACCTTCTATCATCCGAAGGCTATAGAGGTGTTTCTTCAACATCAACTTATTACATATGTTCTTTCCCATGTAAAAAGTGTGCAACCTCAATCGAAGTCCTTTGGGGATCATTTCCTTCAGTACCAAATAGAGGGCCAAATTAGCCAAGCACCCTCTAATCCTTGAACATGCTCGCTTCTCCAATGACATTCACTACTGATATGAGATCCTGTTGCCTAGCTAAGCAACCCAAAAGGGGAGTGAATTGGGTTCTTTAAAAAAATTAGCAAGTATGTGCAATTTTAAAATTAAATTAAGATCAAAAATTAATATGTCTAGTGAGGTGAAGGGATGTGCAACCAAGCATAGGAAACCAATCGTACAAACACAAAAGATTTATAGTGGTTCGGTGCCAACCTTGCACCTGCATTTACTCCCCAAGGACCTCTTAAAAATTTTCTCCATTAATTGTTTTCATAATGATTACAATCCTAGCTAACCTAGCTAGCTTCTCATTTACACAGCACGAGGAGGCCAATCAAACCACCAATTACAAGTTTGGCACACCCAATACAAGTTTCAACAAGTTAAAACTCAAACAAGTAAGAAATAATACAAGTATTAAGGTATGAAAAATCCTAAGTGAGCAAATAGAACAATAATGATACTTTACAAATTTATGAAAGGACTTCTCTTAAATGAGCTTCTTCTTCTTCAATGCTATTGCTTGAGCACTTAAAGAAGCTTTTTTTGTTATTTTGTGAGCCTTGAATGAGCTTTTGATGACTTTGAATCACTTGAAGCACAACAACTCTTGAAAATAAAAGGCTAAAATCTCTTTTGAATAATTTCTTTATTTTCACACTTAATGCCTCTTAAAAAAACTCTCTAAATCACTTATTTAAACTTGTATTTATAGCCTTCTAAAGGATTACAACATTTAGTAGACATTTTAGATCATTGAGAGTTATTGCATTAAAGATTGTGTAAAGTAAAACGTGTCAGAACTAGTCATTGGAGCGCCTGGCACTGGGTTAGTCGGCTACCATGCCGACTAACTAGAGTCAGCTCTTTGTATAGGCTACAATAGTCAGCTACCATGCTGACTAACTGATTCTGGGCTTCTATAAAACCAGTCTATGACACAAAATTTTCTTATTAGCTGACATGGGAGTCAGCTACTTTGTCCTGAGAGTAATTTTTCTTATGTTACTTGGCTACCATGCCAGCTAATGGAAGAATGCTTTCTGTAACTTCAATCTAAAACTTGAATTTTATTTGTTAGCTGGCATGGGAGCTGGCTAATCAGCTCCAAGTCACCAAAAATCATTTCAAAAAGATAAAAACCTCTTGTTTTGGTGAATCCAAATGTGCTAGCTCTTGTATCTTGATTCTTCTTCATGGAATATTTACTCAAACACTTGAATCTCAATCATTTAAGGTTTGAATCATCTTTCTTTGGTCTTGTTCTTTCAAAACTTCTTTCCTAAACTCAAAGATATTGTTAAGAACTTGAATTTCACATTCTTCTTCTCTTGATGACTACTGAATACATGCATTTCACTATAGCTTTACACCAAACTCATTAGCCACTTGATTATTTTGTGATCATCAAAATCAATGTGGGGTCAATAGATCCCATCTAAACATTCTTTCAATGCCAAATCCAACTTGTGTCATACAAGAAGCTCTTCTATTTGAACTTTTCATATAGAAAAGCTACTTTCTTATCAAACTTCTCAAAATCTACCTTGATGCTGCTACCTATGGCTAGATTTAACACTAAAAATATAGCAAAAATTTTAGAAATATTGAGAAATTCCTTGATGGTGCCTTGCTGAAATTTTTTTCTTAGCCCTTTGAAGATCTTTAATCCCTAATATGCTCTCCTTCCTTCTTGCAAACCTGAGCTCTGACACTATAATTGTTGTGACAAACCAATTGATGTAGAAACCAACTGTTGCAAAAAATACCTGGATTTGGACCAAAAATCAATGTCCAAGATAGAGAAATGGAAGCCACCTGATCCTATACTTGAAGAGAGAAAATGGCATCACAAGATAGGATGCCTAAAGAGAGAAAGAGTAGTGCACGCCTAGAGAGAGAAAGGGATGCCCAAGAGAGAGAAAGGGGCATCCAAGGAATCATGCCTTCTCAACTTTTAGAAAAGAGAAAGGGGCATGCGGATGGGAGAGAGAATGCCCAACTAGAGAGAAAAATTTGAAGGAGAGAGAGTGCTAGAGAGAGAAAGTACTTCTAGAAAGATAAATGATCCATGTCCTTGGATTCATGCATTTTTAATTTTAAGAGAGAGAGAGAAGATGCCTCCTAAAGAGAGCACATGAAGAGGAGAGAGAGACGCCTTTCGCCCTAAAGAGAGAAAATCATAAGAGAAAAAGCCACGCATGGGGGAGAGAAAGAGATAGCGCTAGGGTTTTCATGTCTTTTAGAGAGAAAAAGGATGGTAGCTTGATGCGGAAAGAGAGAGAAAATATTTTTGGAAAGAAAAGAATCTTGTATTCTCTTTCTTACATAAACCCTAGGGACAAAGGTTTAAATGCATGGCCAAGGTAGCTTGACCCTGACTTAGAAAAACTCCTACAGCTAAACCAAAGAGATTAAGTTCACCCAAGTCCATGTACACCCATAACTTGACTCAATCTTAAAAACCCTTGGACTCACACTCAGCCCAATATAAGTTAGCCCCCTCAAAGCCATAACCCAACATAGGCCTTGAGATAACCTAAAGCCCAAAATAACTTTAGAGCCTTCATAATGCCTTATGGAATGTGGACCTTGGCCTTTTTCATGATCCCATGGGCCTTAGGAGCATCCCAATAGGTCCAACACATTTGACATGCCTCAAGATTTGGATGATGATCGTAAGAATCTAGAGTAAGAAAGTGAAGTATATCAATAGGGTGATTCCTTCAATCCTGAATTTGTTACAACTAACTCATTACAAAATGACAACCAAATTAATTGGCAAATGATTGATATATAGCCAATGATGGCTGATGTGACTTCAACATAGGAAAATAGAAAATGAAGATCGTAAGAACATCATAGTAATGGAGACATAATAACTTTGTATGACAATATAAGAGACATTATGAGTTTGTATGATAGTATAATGTGACTCCTATACTTTCCTGATTTGTGCTTTAAGGTAGAGATACTTTTTATTTAAGTATCTCCCTTTACTACTAGGATCTGCCTTAGAACAAAATTTGGAGAACACAAGACAATTCATGTTATAATTTTTTACTTTATTTCTTTATTGGTCTCTATCATATTATTTTTTACTTTGTCATATGTAATAAGAAAGATGCAATCAAACAAATTGGGAAAGAGAAGGCTTCCACTTCTAGTTTAGAAAGCATCTATCAATACCATCAATGATACAATATCAAATACAATATTTGTCTACTACATGTCCATTCATGGAAGAAAATTAGTGAACAAGAGAAGAACCACATATAGGTAGCAATTACAATGAGCATTGCATTTAGTAGATTGATATATGATTTAAATTAAGCTTCTAATTACTTTCTATACTCATTTTATTCAAATTTTCGTTAAGGAATTAAAACAAATGATGTTAAGGAATCGAAACAGCATATGTTTTCTTTTAAAGCCATTAGCATTCCAAATGGCATTATGATCTTTATACTTCAAAAATAAGATTACATAACAAAACATAATTAGTTCAAAATAATGAAGCTTTAATATATTGTAGGATTAATTTAGAAATGATCACATAAAGGTTTATTATGATGAAACCCTTAAGCATATGGAAGAGTTATGGAATATCTAGATGGCAGACTTGTATAGAAAAATTGTAAAGCCTTGCAAAAGTTCATAAGAGGCTTTAAGAAATGTGTCAGAAGGGGTTGATTGAGGGGATTGGGAGTGGCTAGTTAAGAATCATTTCTTAAGTGAAAAGTATCAGGTAACTTTTAAGCATTTCTTAATTATTGATTTTAAAAAATTGATTATGAGAAAATAATTTTTAAAGTTTAATTACCGTGTTGATATAGGCAGTAAGCAAATGAAATGCTAAAAATAGAGCTAATATGTTGATGCCTTCCCTATACTAGGAGCATCCTGCTAGAAAAGTTATATATGAGCTGGTAAGTAAGAATAAGTTTTGTATTTTTTAGGTCTTCCCATTTATTGACATCTTTAACAAATTTATGTTATTGTAAAGGGAGGCAAAGATGGTCATCTACCAGACATGGCAATGATCTTTTATGAGACTCATAAGATGGGTGACAAATTAATTGGATCTAAAACAGTTGAAAAATATGTATATTTCAATGATCCTGACATGCATTGTATTTATTTTTAGGTCCTTTCATGTTATTTCCGTTTAGTTATATCTTATAGAATGAAATTCTTGAGGTCAAGTGGAGCCTAATCTATCAATATAAAATAATTGAAAGATGCTTTAGACCATAAAATCATGATCATGTCATTGGCCCTGAAGACGGAATAAAGCCAAAAGACTTAAAAGGATCACATCCTTCTAGAGTAGAGCTTGAAGCTAGACTTCATGAAACTTAATAAGAAAAACCAATGCTTAAGGAGGCGTGTGGATGTAACGGAAACTGAAATACAAGCTATCAAGGATATAGTCACATACCAACAATCCAACACAGTACCTCCATCTCCTTCACTTGGAGGCCAACAATCATAATTAGTAATCAAATTTCATCATTTCCTCAATTACATATTTCTTATTTCTTTTAAAATATATTTGTTTATATGAAAGTTAGGATTTCTAGATACAACTCAACTCATCTAAGCCTTTTCCCAACTATAGTTGGGATTTCTAGATGTTTATGAAATATTTGTTGGTATATTTCTTGATTGTCTTTGTTGAAAAACAATTGCTATTTGGATAGTTGAAAATCTAGGTTCTTGATTTAAGTCATTCTAGGCAGACTACTTAAATGTTAAGCCAAACTCACAATCATGATTTCTAATGAAATTTTGCTCCCATGGTGAACATTAAATTATGCTAATCACATGAATCACCTCTTGTTTGTTAATGTATTCTCTCTTTGAGGGTGTGTGGCCCAGCTTTTTAAATTTTATAATATTTATTTAAATGTATTTAAATTGAGATAATAATTTTTTTTTTTTTTTTTTGGGGGGGGGGGGGGGGAGATTTTACCAAAAAAATTTATGAATTTTGCCAATACTTTATATTCTTATATGGTTTTTCTCTTTTTATAGATTATTGAAGGTGAAAACATTGAGTAAAAAGATTTTTGACTCTACCATCTATTTTGTTGAACTTATTAGACTCTTATTTGGATTTAATAATTACTGATTTATGTGAATATAGACTCTTTAATTTAATTGTTTGTTAGTCTATTATAAATCTTTTATTATTTGTTAGGCTATATAAAACCTTTATTATTCGTTAAACTGTACAAAACTTAGGATTAGAGCTAGGATTGAAAATTTAGATTTTGAAATTCAAAAAGTAAAAAAATTAATGATCAATCATTTAACATTAATAGGGAGGTTGATTTTCAAATTTTGTTTTGTTAGGTATGATTTTAAATATTGGGCATATATGCTAAGTGTATCTGCAAACTAAGACAATATATCAAATTAATCTTCACTACTAATATAGATAAGAGTTTCCATTACATACTTATTTATGTAAAAGTACAATCTCCTATTATGTACCTACATATCATAGGGTAAATGGGCATGATTATACATGGATTATGATCGTATATAGTATTTTAATATGTATGCATGATATATGTCTATTAAACTAGTAAAATTGCAACGTGTATGACTAGATGGTTGGGTAAGAATCCTCATTGGGTGACTTGATCTTGCATGGCTTGGGTCATTTTAATTTATTATACATGGAATGTCAAAAATAGATTACACCTCGATGTGGTAAGCATGGTGGGTGCATTTATTAATTTCATAATAAGAATCTATTTAACTAGGATATGATATTAAAGATTGTTAGATGTAGGTCAGAACATGATGTTATACATTACCTGTTACAGGATGGAATATGATACTGTAGTTTGCTATAACCAACTAGGATATGACATTATTAATCATTTTATCGAAAGCAAAATGTCGTACTATTAATTACAACAACAAAAATGAGAAAGTATGATGCTATGATTATTCCATTATAGTTGAAAAATGACCATTACTGATGCTCTATCATAGACAGGAAACATGATTATATTTTTCCATCATAGATAAAAAACTGACATGGCTAGTCTAAAGTTGAAAAAAATTCTTCGTTTTATTTATATACACCTATGGATGCTGAACCTGGTACTAGTAGCTTAATCAAAATAATATGGTATTCAAAATCATTGTTAATTAGAATAGTTGGTTTGGTGATGTGTGTTGGTGTATCAAATTAGTTGAGTAATAATTGATATAAGGATAATTTGAATAATGGTTATTTGATGGTGTGTTTAAATATAAATACATATTTTTGTTATTTATAATTATTTATGTAGTCATATTTATTATTGAATATTTATGATTATTTATGCATTTGTTTATGTAGAGAGTTTATTATACAACTATATAGCTCGTGCCATATTTTACTTATTTTTCAAAGTTACAAGACATTTAGTATTCACTTATGGTGATTTTTCTTGATGATAAATCACTTGTAATCCAACATTATCTCGTTTGGTATGAGATATTTTAATAATCAAGGATCATCGGTAATCATAGGTCAGTATGTTTAGTATGCCATAAGGAATAAAAGATTACTATACATACAATACCAATAATACTTTTGAAAATAATTTATATGATTATAATATAATAATATTATTATAATAATACTTTATTATAATATATAATATATATTAATATTATCCTATATTTTTTTCCTTGTCATGAGTTACATTGCTCGTTTGATGGGTTTCTATCGTTATGTAAAATTTTGATAGGAATGTTGATAACCTTTTCTTCACCGAATTTCTATAGCCGCTAGGAATTAGTCGAATCATCAAGACAAAAGAGTCCCATATATATAGGCCTCTAATTTATTGTGAAAGCATCAACCAAAGAATCCATAGAGAGTCTCATGGAGGATTAAACCATGGCATAGCCAGACTTTAACTACAATATAAACAATGTCACACGTAGTGTGAAAAGCAAGAACAATGATAGCGTATCAAGACGATAACTCAACAGAAGATAATGGATCAAGGCAAAAGATGTCAATAGTTTGATGATTAGTAGCCAATCATTTGATGATGAAGTGTGGACTCCCTTGACACATGCTCGCTCATTTGATGACTAGTAGCCAGTCGTACGAATTCTCATTTTAGATTCAAATAAATCAAACGAATTGCTGTTAATTTTTTCCCCACCATCTATTTGTTCTACAAGGTCAAGGTGGGCCTCATTAGACCTGGTTTTAGTTTTCATAAATGCAATGTTTTCCATATAATCCAGGCTCAAATATTCCGGACAGATAGTGGTGATGGTGGTCACCAAACCCGCCAAAACTTTGCATGGACATTTTCCATGTATCCAGTTCACGACCACGCTGCTATGCCTCTCTGGCCTGAAACCACAGACCTACTCCAAGAAGAATAGAGTGATATACAAGATACCAACCACTGAGCTGCGTTTCTATTTCTTCTCCATATTCATACCTAACTTGATTTATCGCACTGTGCTAGTTGTTGACTTAGAAGGATATGGCATTCTCCAAGACACGCTACTCTACATGGAACTTTGACGAGAGGGATTTCGTGCGATTCAATTGTAGGGCCATTGATAGGGATCAACTGTATCAAATTGGAATCAATTTGATAACATGGTTTGAGCTGCTTAGCTTTTCCAGCTGGCAACAGCCCTAGCCATCCATTTTTGGATGCAAGACTTCTTCATTTCTAAGGTTAGTGATCACCTTCCACTTAGAACTTCTTATTTCATGTAAGAGCCCACCTTTCTCATTGGTACCACAAGTCTGCTTATTAAAGGTGGGCCATGTCACGTAGAATTTTGTTCATATCACGAAAAAATTAATAATAATAATAATTTGAATCTTGATAAAGTTTTGAAAATATACTTGATTTGCTTGTCAATTTTTACTTGGATTATACCATGGGATAGCTAATTGGTGTGGTTTTAGAAAAGTTATGGAAATGACAATCGAAATAGCTTATTCTATTAAATGTTTTTATTTCTTTGATTTCTTTTCCTTTTATGTATGATACTTGTTTATTTTATAACTCACTATTTAGTAATCCTTCATTTTTTTACTCTAATAAATTAGACGGTTAAAAGAGAATCAACTCCCTTTAGCCTTCACTCATATCGTATGTATATATACAACTCAACTCAACTCATCTAAGCCTTTTTTTCAACTATATGGGATTGGCTACATGAATGTATATATATGTATAGGTAGATTTAGTTACATTCGAATGCACCTAAATATAGATCATTTACTTTCTTCATTCTTAGATTCAAGCACTTTATAAATCCAAAAAATAAAAAATAAAAAAGTTTAGTTGGGCCAAGATCCTCTCTACCATTGTGTATGAAAAAGTCTTTGTACACCGCGCACGCACTGTGCAAAATGAACGCATCGCGCATATATGCACCGAGAATATTTTCATTTTTTCGCACCGCATGCATGACCATATGGGCAGACCAAGCTCAATGCACAGATTCCTATACCACACGCCGTGCACAAAGAGTTTTCCTTTTGTGTTCATAGCATATGGCATGAACAAATTTATCTAGCCTTGTGAATTGCTGCTCCAACTTTGTTTGTACACCGAGCTCGGGTCTCATAGTCATGGTATCTCTTTTTTCTTATTTCTTTGGTTTGATCCACTAATCTTGCCATCTCATTCCATCTCCATTTCATTCCCGAAACCCCGTCCATATTACTTGGCCAGCCTAGTTTTTTGTTTTCAGTCGACTCGAAATTTGTCCAGCCTAGTTTTGTTGCCATCTCTATTTGCTTCGAAACGAAATATTGCTTCAACTTCACTTACTCCCCAAGATACGAACAAATTACCAGCACATTTTCGTGACTTCGTCCTCCTTATTTCCGCGGGAAAGGGAGGAGGGAGGGTTTTTTTTTTTTTTTAAGTCTTCTTCCTTCTTGCCAGCCCACACGACAGATGCTATCGCGACCACATGAGGTCAAGCAAACAGCTATGGTTGAAATTTTAAACTACTGCTTAATTATTTCAATTAACAAACCTTCTCGCTATAAACACCTACCAAACTCCACCCTTCTCGCTCTATAAATACATACTCTCCAACAACACAGCCCATCACAAACACCTGCCAAACTCTCTAAAGTGTGAGGCACTGAATCCACTCAGGTTTCTTGATTTCAATTACACCATCCATGGCCTCCAAGACATCAGTTTTAGCTCTCTTCCTCATCTTTAACTTGCTCTTCTTCACCTTTGCCAGTGCCTGTAGATCCTGCCCCCCGAAACTTTCTAGCCCGAGCCCAACCCCACCCAGCCCGACCCCTCGCACCCCCATCCCCACTCCACCCAATCCCAGCGCCAGCCCTAGCCCCTGCGCCAGCCCCACACCGAGCCCCACTGCATCGAGCCCAACCCCATCCACCCCCACCCCATCGACCCCCACTCCACCCAGCCCAACCCCATCCACCCCCACCACACCCAGCCCCATCTCACCCACCCCAAGCCCAAGCTCTGGCAAGTGCCCAATAGACGCCCTTAAGCTTGGTGTGTGCGCCGACGCCCTCGGTGGCCTCCTCAACGTCACGATCGGCACACCACCAAAGGAGCCATGCTGCTCTCTACTGTCAGGCCTCGTCGATCTTGAGGTCGCCGTTTGCCTCTGCACCGCCATCAAAGCTAACATCCTTGGCATAAACCTTAACCTTCCGATCAACCTTAGCCTTCTTGTTAACTACTGTGGCAACGAGGTGCCTCCTGGCTTCCAATGCGCTTAGGCCTCCTATTTTCCTTCTAATATTGTTTTCTCTTGTTTCACGTCTGTGTGGTTGTGTTGTTATCTAATTCTTGCGTTAGCTGCGATTGCTCGTGTGTAATAAGATTGATGGAGGCTTTTGTACGCGCTCAAGTTCAACTTTTATGTAATCAACTGTGAGTTGTATCTTTCATGCATGTGACGTACGTGGATTTGAGTAGTGCATTGATTGCTTTCCAATACTTGTGTTATTATATAATAAAGCGTACGTCAAAATGCAGGTCCTTGCTAATTTTTAACGGTGGGCATAATTCTGGCAGGATGGATAACGTTCCATTATGCATGATAATTATAATTATATGATAGGACGTTCATGTCCACGTACGATTTATATCATTCATCCTGATTCTATAATACAACATATTTACACTACGGTGAATAATTGCTTGAATAGCTTATAATTTGCTTTAACATAGACACCTTTAATTAAATATACCCAAAGAGCATTAAAGCACTCTCATGATAGCTTTTGTCAATCTTATGGGACTATACAATATAATTCAACTGGCTTCTATACCCTTTTTATTTTTTTTCATTTTGGTACATGGGAAGTCTTCAACCCTAGCATCAATGTTCAATAATGGAAGAAGTTTCGATGAAAATTGCTCCTTCTGGTAATTAGACTTGAAGGTCGACGCTACTTTGTTTGCAAGATAGAGTTGTTGTCTGATATCCTTCTATAAATGTACACCATGAGAAGTAGAATCTATAGGAAAAAATATAGAGGATCTAATGAATTTCGTAGACGAGGGAATGCAAGCAATTTGATCTCCCTTTAATCCAAGAAATGGTGGTTGTTGAATCCCCATTGCAACAAGTATGATCATCCATTCAAACTTGATGTACTTTCATGAATTAATGGTGATGTCTATATACTTATGTTGTCTGTATGCTTCTGCACTCTCATGGTAAAGTTTTTAAAGTATACGGTTTTTGTCTAAATATAGATTGGACTCTGCTGTAGATTTTAGAGAGTTAAGCTTGTTTGGGTTGCCTTTTGTACATCTGCAAGACAAATGTTTAAGACTGCATTACAGCACCAATATTTTGTACTCTTCAAAACTGACTAGATCCTGGAAAAATCTGATCAATCGAACCTATTATTTCAGAAAGAGATTTGGGATCAGATTCAGAAAATCACCTTTATTATTCTCTCCAGTTTGGAAAGGCATAAATCAAGATCTCAAAGGCTTTCTGAATTGTACTTCTTTCTTACTGTGAAATTGTGAGATGGTTCAGTTATTAAATTTTGGGAAGATCCTTTGATTAGATGCACTTTCTTTCAATTCCCTTTTCTCATATTTATTTAGTTGCAATAACAAATCAAATGCCCAAGTTTCTTCCTTTTAGAGCCGAAGGTGGGAGAGACCGTCTTTCAAATTGTTTAAGCCATTGTTTCGAGTTCAACACTCTCAGCTTAAGAAATTAGAGGAATTCCAGATTCAATGAGACCTTTAAGAGACAGCAGACTCTCCAATTTGGAAGCCTTCTAGGTATGGATCCTACTTTGTGAATTCATTCTATAAATTTTTAAATCAAAGTGGGTTATGGTTCCTCTACAAAGTCATTAGAAAAGTACTGGAAGATGAAAATCTTCTCATGATTTTGTCCATGGAGAACAATATGGTGCTTGGTAAATAGTTTTCCTCTTTTATGAGACAAAGGAACTCGTGTCGGAGTTGGTGCTTTAATTCTTGATAGTTTGATGCCTCGCTCCTCTTGACCGTTGCATAGAAAGGGAATGTAATGAAAGAATGAAAGGAACACATCATTCAGATTTGACACCACAACGTTATGTTCCAAAATCTTTTCTTCATGAAAAGAATGATTTTATCTTGGGCTTGAATCTGTCCTAAAATAAGACGAGCGATCATGGATCAAGGCTGCAAACTAAGATAAGCCGGGCCAATTATTTCAAAAGTTTGGTCATCTGATTAGAACAAGCTTGAGTTGACTTCAGCTATCCGTGCTGAGGCTTACCTCGTAACCACTTACTTATCCATGCTAATTTTTCAGTCGAGGCTAAAGCTTGTATCATTTTTTTTCCCTGCAAGTTACTATATATTGTTCTCCACCAAAGCTTGATTTACAAATAAGCCGACCAGATGGTTAACCTTGGCAGCTTGTGAGACTCAACCAAGTTTTTTCTGAGTCAAACTTCTTTTAATTAGTTTCTCTTCCAATTGAAATAATTCTACCAACATGCAACCTATATATAATTCTCTCCTTGAGAAGATGAGGCTTGTTAAGAAGTATTTGCAATTAATGACTTGACTGGAAACCAAAGAGCCATACTTGTATTAATGACTTGATTGGAATCCAAAGAGCCATGTTGGTAATATCAGAAATTGTATTCCCAAAAATTGTATTCCCGAAAGATACTTTGGTAAACCAAAGACATTAAAATTGTCTTCCTTCATATCTATATAAGGAGGCATTGAGCAGAGTTGTATGATAAGAAAAAGAGTCTATGAAATAAGAAAATATTTCTTGCTCCTATCCCACCAACTTTTCATCTTGTTCCAACAAATTTGGTATCAGAGCCTTAGAGAAACACTTGTCAAGATGGCAACTTCATCAACTATCATGTTCTCCTACACTTCTAACCAAGTTCCTATCTTCAATGGTGAGCATTATGACTATTGGAGTAGTCAAATGCAAACCATTTTCATCTCCCAAGACCTTTGGGACATAGTCGAAGGTTCCTATGAAGAGCCACCTCAACCACAAGATGCTACAATAAAATGGACAACAGAGCAGCAGAAGGAGTACAAGGAGAATGTGAAGAAAGATACAAGTACTCTTTGATACATTCAATAAGGAATAAGCCAAACCATCTACCCCAGAATTTTTGGAGCAAAGAAAGCAAAGCAAGCTTGGGAAATACTCAAAGAAGGTTTCCAAGGTAATGAGAAAATCATCTCACTAAGGTTACAATCACTTTGGAGAGATTTTGACAACATGCAAATGAAAGAAGGACAAGGTATGCAAAGCTTTCTTACCAAAGTTATTGAAGTAGTTAATCAAATTAGAAGCCTTGGAGATACCATTGAAGATAGAAAAGTTATTCAAAAGGTTCTTAGAAGTCTTCCTATAAAATATGATCATGTTGTCACTGCAATAGAAGAATCAAAATATCTCTTTACTTATACTTTTAATGAACTAATGAGTTCTCTTCAAGTTCATGAGGAAAGAATGAATAGGTCTTCTACTCAACTCTTGAGCAAGCCTTCCAAACCAAGCTCTACACCTTAGAAAAAAAGAACTTTAAAAAGAAGTACAAAGGAGGACCATTCCAAAAGAAGGAAAAAGGCAACAATCAAGGTGCAAACAAACAACAATCAGGTGGTTTTAATCCTCGATGCCGAGTCTGCAAGAAGAACAACCATAACTCAAAAGATTATCGATATAGATGCAATAAGTGCAAGATTCATAATCATTCACAAAGGGACTGTTGGTACCAAAAAAGGAATGTAAATGATGAAGCCAACTTACTAAAAATGAAGCTGAAACTCAACAACTCTTCTCTTGCATGAATGCCCAAGAAGATTCTCAAAATGTATGGTACTTGGATAGTGGGTGTAGCAACCACATGACGGGAAATCGAAAAAATCTTCGTCCAACTTGACAAAAATTATTCTTCTCAAGTCATGCTCGGAGACGACAAACTCCAAACTGTTGAAGGCAAAGGAACTATTGAAGTTCTCACCAAAGGAGATACCAAAAGGCTTATTAATGATGTTCTTTATGTGCCAAATCTATCTCATAATCTTCTAAGCATTGGGCAACTTACTCAAAAAGGATATGCTGTCAACTTTATTAATAGTAGCTATAAAATTTTTGATAAAAAGAATAACTATCTAATTGCTACTGTACCCATGAGCACAAACAAGGTTTTTCCTCTAACTATGCTATCTAAAGATGTCGTATTCAAAAGTGAAGCTATCAATATGTCAACTTTATGGCATCTTCGATATGGACACTTGAATATGAAGGGGTTGCATCTACTCAAGCAAAAAATATGGTGATTGGTCTTCCTCTCATTTAAGAAAGAAGCCAAGTATGTAAAGGTTGCATATATGGAAAAATGCACAAGCTACCATATCCAAAGTTTTCATGGAGAACCAAAGCACCTCTTGAACTTGTTCATGCTGATATATGTGGACCCACAAGAACTCCATCACACAACAACCGAAGGTACTTCATTCTATTTGTTGATGATTATACAAGAATGATGTGGGTTTACTTCTTGCATGCCAAGTCCGAAGCTTTCTCTATTTTCCTACAATTCAAAGTACTAGTTGAGAAACAAAGCGGACTTCAAATCAAGGCTCTTCGAACTGATCGAGGAGGAGAGTTCATCTACAAACCATTCATGGAATACTGCCAGCAAAATGGTATCCAAAGACAACTCATAGTTCGTATGAGTCCTCAACAGAACAGAGTTGCTGAAAGAAGAAATCGAACCATTGTGAAAATGGCCCAAAGCATGCTGAAAGGAAAAGGCTTACCAAATAATTTTGGGCTGAAGGTGTGCATACTGCTGTTTATATTCTTAATATATCTCCTACAAAAGCAGTGCTTAACAAAACTCTATTTGAAGCACGGTACAAAAGAAAACCAACAATACATCATCTTAAAGTATTTGGTTGTATTGCTTATTCTCACATTCCATCACAGTACCGGGAGAAATTTGATGAAAAAGGAGAAAAACTAATCTTTGTTGGTTATAGTGATGAATCTAAAGGATACAGGTTATTCAATCAAAAACCAAGAAGCTTGTCATCTCAAGAGATGTAATTTTTGATGAAGAAACTAACTGGAATTGGACACAAATCTCATCTCAAATGCCAAACTCATATGAGTTTATAGAGCCACAAGCTAAACAAGAAGAGCATCAACAAATTCCTTCTACATCACCAAGTTCAATTCATTCTAATCCTTCATCACCAACACAAACTTCATCATCTACATCACAAGCCTCCTCTTCTTCACCAAGTTCCATTCATTCTCCCACTTTCTTAGAAACCATGGATACAGATTCTCCACCAAAGAAAGTTCGATCCATGCAAGATATTTATAACTCTCATCACTTTGCCTTCTTTGGCTATGAATCTCAGAATTTTGAGGAAGCTGTGGTGAAGGAAGAATGGAAAAAGGCAATGGATGAGGAAATAGCAACAATTCAAAAGAACAAAACTTGGGAGCTTGTCAACTTGCTGGAAGGGAAGGATGTAATCGGGCTAAAATGGATCTACAAAATCAAGTATAAAGAAGACGGATCTATTCAAAAGCATAAAGCTCGACTTGTCGCCAAGGGATACTTACAGCAGTCTGGCATCGACTTCACCGAAACATTTGCTCCAGTTGCAAGAATAGAGACAATCCGTATTATCCTTGCTCTTGCTGCTTGCTGCCCAACTTGAGCTTCAAGGCTTCTAACTTGACGTCAAATCTGCCTTCCTCAATGGCGAACTTAAGGAGGAGGTATACGTCAAACAACCTCAAGGGTATGAAGTGGCATGTATGGAACACAAAGTCTATAAACTTCACAAAGCTCTATATGGCTTGAAGCAAGCTCCACGATCTTGGAACAGCAGGATTGACAAATACTTCTGTTCAAATGGATTCCAAAGAAGCCCAAGTGAACCATCTCTTTATATAAAGATATTTGATGCCACTAACTTTCTTGTTGTTTGTATCTATGTTTATGATCTTGTCTACATTGGGACTAACATGCAAATTGTAGAAGAATTCAAGCAAAGCATGATGAAGGAATTCGAGATGTCAGATCTCGAATTAATGAATTATTTTCTTGGCATCCAAGTAAAGCAAGCTAAAAGAGAAATTTTTATCTCTCAAGAGAAGTACATTAAAGACATGTTACAACATTTCATATGGACAAAAGTAAACCAGTTTCAACTCCAATGGCATTGAATGAAAAGCTGAAACAAGATGATGGTGTTGAAAAAGCTGATGCAAAGCTCTACAGAAGACTAGTTGGTTCATTAATATATCTAACCAACACACGGCCTGACATTATTCATGCTGTGAATGTTGTTTCAAGATATATGCAAGAACCAAGCAAATTGCATTATGCTGCTGTAAAACGCATCCTGAGATATCTCCAAGGAAGTCAAAGGCAAGGCATAAAATATGTTAAAGAAGAAATAATGAGCTTGTTAGTTATTCTGATAGTGACTGGGCTGGTTCAATTGATGATAGAAAAAGCACGTCTAGTTATATTTTTTGTCTTAGTTCAAAGATGATTTCATGGAGTTCAAAGAAACAAAAACAATTGCTTTATCTTCAGCAGAAGCAGAGTATATCACTGCTACTGATGCTGCCTGCGAAGCAGTTTGGTTAAGAAGAGTTTTATTGGATTTACAACAAACCCAAGTTCAACCGACTACCATTTATTGTGACAATATGTCGGCAATTGCATTATCCAAGAACCCGGTCTTCCATACAAGGTCCAAGCATATTGAACTCCGACATCATTTCATTTGGGATTTGATAAATAAAGAAATCATTTTAAAGTATGTTGGCACAAATGACCAAGCTGCAGATTTTCTTACCAAAGCTGTCACCATAGAAAAATTCAGAAAATTTAAGAATCAATTGCAAATTAAGGAGGAGTGTTAAGAAGTAATTTGTAATTAATGACTTTACTGGAAACCAAAGAGCCATACTTGTATTAATGACTTGACTGGAATCCAAAGAGCTATGTTGGTAATATCAGAAATTGTATTCCCAAGAAATTGTATTCCCGAAAGATACTTTGGTAAACCAAAGACATTAAAATTGTCTTCCTTCATGTCTATATAAGGAGGCATTGAGCAGAGTTGTATGATAAGAAAAAGAGTCTATGAAATAAAAAAAATTTCTTGCTTCTATCTCACCAACTTTTTATCTTGTTCCAACAAGGCTATTTAAACAATTAGATGATCCAAGATACCTAAATGTGAATTCATATATATTATCTGCTTTTTCACGTCACTTATCCTCAACTATAAACAATAACAACAACAAAATTTAACCTCTAATTAGACCAGATTGATTTTTTCTTTTTCTTTTTTTATTATTTTGCACGGTTTTCCTCCTTTTATCTTCAGCTGTATAATAGTTGGCACAAGAACAATTTAGCATGCATTATTAGCCTCTGGATGCAGTCGTCATGTATATGATAATTTTTTTCAATGTTCAGTTACCGATCGAGGGCACCCAGCTTTAGTCCAGATATAATATGTTTACTGCTCTTATCCTTGGACAGCTTAAGTTTTATGTGGTGCTTCTGTTCATATTTCAATTAGCGGGGTTCCAAGTGTTCCGAGCGACCATTTTCATGCAAATTAATTCCTTTTATTTCGCCTTGCTCTTCTTCGACACCTTCTCCTCCCCTTGTTCGGAGCTACCATCGATATCATTTGGCATCGGAAGATCCGACGGCAATTCGAGCCCCCTCTTCCTCCAAGCCGCCGCCACCACCACCACCGCTGCAATCTGCATCAGGGGACTCCCCACCTGCTTCTTGAACCGATACTGCCCCGTCCCCGAGAGAGACACCACCAGCCCCACCCTGATGGCCGCAAACAGCCCGTACCCCCACTGCCGGCCGAGGTTGTCCTGAATGTACACCAGCACGGTCACCAGCAGCGAGCTGAAGCTATTGAAGAAGCAGCAACCAGTTGAAGAACTCCACCATTTGGTGTTTCGATCTCACGATAGGTCTTGTCACGCCCCAGATCCAAAAATTTTGAGCTAGGGTGACAACCCGCCACGTGCCGGGCACGCAAGGCATCCTGAAACATGACACTGAATTCAAGAAAAGCAACAACCTATATATCATTCAAGTCCATGACTTTAATACAATCCATAACTAAAGATTTGGGCTACAAGCCCTACACATAAGCATTACTGGGGTTACATCAACATATGAATCCACTTTATTTTAAATAGAAGCTCCAACGAACCTATGGTTCCTTACGCACCACAATAATATAGTCTGGGCATCAAGCCCTACACATAAATACACTGGTATAGCAATAAAACAAAAATCTATATTTTATTTGAGTTGAGGTCCATCACTCCAACATGTTATTCTCAAATCTCATGGTCCTGTAGCAAAAACATTATAATATTTTTATGAGATTACACTCAGTAAGTAAACCATGTTATGCAGTCAAATCATAGCATGATAATCAATAAACACATAGATGATTTGCATGCTTAAACATTGTTCAATTACTCAAACATGCCATGTAAGTAAACCCATCATTGTTATATTATATCATATGTGTCCCACGGCCCTGCAATGCCCCATAACAAAGGAGAGCCGCGGCGGCACATATAAATATAATTCAAATCATTTGCACTCATCATTGTTGTATTATATCATAGCAAATTATCAGTGCATATAAACAATTCATTGTCATATTATATTATATGTGTCCCACGGCCCTGCAATGCCTCATCTGAGCACATCCTCCTCTACATGCCCTAACAAAGGAGAACCGCGGCGGCACATATCAATATAATTCATTCTTTTGCATTCACAATCACTCCATTATGCAATGTAAGTATTATATCATGCGTGTCCCACGGCCCTGCAATGCCTCATCTGAGCACATCCTCTAGATGTGTATGGCCATAGCAAAGGAGAACCGCGGTGGCACTTATGAATATAATACCAATCATTTGCATCCATAACCGCTCAATTATACTATATAAGTAAACCCACTGTTTATACTCTCAACGGTAACTGTAAATGTGACCCACGGCCCAGCAATATCTCAATATCATGGTCCACCAGAACACATACTCTATATGTGTGGTGCCACCTCAAAGCAATCCTAACAAAGGTGAACCGCGGCGGCACATATAGATATGTGTCCCACGGCCAGCAATGCCTCCTCTGAGCACATCCTCTAGATGTGTAGGTGCGTGGCAATAATCATCAAAACACATCCTCTAGATGTGGTGTGGTATGACAGAGCAAAGGTGAGCCGCAGCGAAACATAACAGTACCTCACATCATACATCAATACATCAATACATCAATACATCAATCATGTAGCAAAACAGTGGATTATACTTACTGAACAATTGCATGTAATATATCACATCAATGTCATACTAACTGCATTTCTCATGCATAGCATCCCCACACGAAATCATAGCACATAAACAGCCATGTATTCATCTACTTACAATTTAGCCAATAACAATTCTTCATATCACAATTCACAATTTAACTACGCATATCCTGAAATAAATTATTTAATAAACTGATAACTGGCTTACTTACCTCCGCACGCAATCCAACAGATATATCAACTAATCAGATGTCGGGGTACCTACAGGATCATTTTACACAATTAATTGATTAAAATCTGGATAATGAAATGATTCCTAAGACTCTGACCAATCCACGGGCCCAACTTCGGACTCGAATATCTCTCACCATACTCACTCAAATGGGGAAGTAAAATCATCCCCAGAAACTAGATTCAACCTAGATTCCAACCATATAATTATTTTATATTTTTCGGCCCGTTACAGGGCCCAAAAACTATGTCTAAAATGGCCCCATAAAATGGCCCAATAGGCCCAGACCGGCCGGCCCAGCCGGCCCAGCAACAATTACATCCCATGATCCCCTGTTTCTTCCGAAATAGGGGATTGAAAAGACACCGGCGGCCAGGGCCGCCGCCGGCCGAATCCACGGCTGTCCGGCCACCGGAGGCCGGGCCAGAGCCGGCCGCCGCCGCGGCCGGCCATTCTCCCTCTATCTTTCTCTCTAAATCATCCTCTCACTCTCCGATTTCATCCGCTCGGACTGTCACCATGCTGGCGACTTCTCCAGCGAAATTGGGGGCGGTCCGGCCACCATTGGCCGGACCGGAGCCGGCTGTCGCCGTGACTTGCCTCCCCATTAAATCCATCCTCATCAATTTCATTCAATTCATCTCTAATTTCTTCATTTTCTCTCTAATCGTCCGCACGGCTTCAACTGTGCCGGCGGCACGGCCGGCCACCATGGCCGGCCGGACCTCCACCGGACGCACGCCCGGCGCCGGTGGAGGCGCCAGCCCGAAGCTCAGGCCCGGCGAGGCGGCGAGCACGCGCCGGGCCTGAACCAACCGACGGAAGCCGGTTTGGCTTCCGTCACCGCATGAGAGAGAGGCCGATTGGCCCTCTCTCTCTCTCTTTCACCGCCACTACTCCGCCGACGCTGCCCATGGTGCCGGCGAGTCACCGGCCGGAGCTCGGGCCCGGCGAGGCGGCGGGCACGCCGCCGGCCCGAACCGATGCACGGCCGGTTAGCTTCCTCACAGCACTCCCTATTACACTCTCTCACGATCTCTCTGCGATTCTTTCTCTCTCTTGATACTCTCTCTCTTCCTCTCTAGCACTAAGAGGATGGGCAGAGAATTACCTGAAGGGGACGCAGACTCTGAGCACCCGGAGGGAGGGCACCCCCTGCCTTTTTAATGTCGCAGCGAGACGCTTCGGTTATGAGATCTGGAGAACCAAAGCGTCATCGCTGCGAGCGAAGCATTGCTCAACACATTAAATCAACCCAGACCTGGTTCACATGAACCGGGTTAAAATTAACTCAAACCTGGTTCGCATGAACCGGGTTAGAATTAACCTAAACCTGGTTCATAGGAACCAGGTACTACATCCTCCCCTCCTTATAAGAATTTCATCCTCGAAATTAATATACATCCAATAGAATATAGAATCCAAATTTTCCCTCTCATAATCAATTAAATTTCATTAAAAGTCACGGTCATCGATACATCATTGATCTGTCATAAGATACAAATAATTATGGATTTTTCTTTCCCATTTCCTCCTTAGGCTCCCAATAGTCTCTCTCTCAGAATGATTATTCTACTGATCTTTGACATAAGGAATACTACACTATTTCAGAACTTGATTCTTACGGTCCATAATGTGCACAAGATGATCTTCATAGGTCAATTCTTTCTTAAGCTAAATTGGTTCAAGTTATAACACATAACGGGGTTTGAAATATACTTCCTCTGTCATAAAGATATGAAACACATTGAACACTACAAAGAGTAATGAAAGCAGTGCTAAGCTATAAGACACTTCCTTTATCTTGATCAAAGTTTCAAATGACCCAATGTTTTGTGGCTCAAGTCACCTCTAGCACAGACCTCATAACATCATTGGTTAGCAAAACTTCCAAATGATCTTTAACCTGAAATTTTAAATCTTTCTTTTTATCATTAACATAACTTTTCTATTAACTTTGAGCTACAAAAACTGCTTTAATTAATGATACTTTTCATAGCTGCTAAACAAGCTCAGTCCAAAATTGTCGCTCTCACTTCATCTCAATATGAAGGAAATCTATACCTTATATCGTAGACAATTGAAATGAATCCATTTGAATATTGGCTTGGTAATCAATAAATAAGCAATTTCATTAAGGGTAAGAACAATACCAAGCACCTCTTAAATCCATTACACAGGCTCACAGTATAACATCTAAAAAGTTGTCTATTACTTGAGGGTGGAAGGTTGGACTGAGATTCAGCTTAACCCACTAAGCTCTATGATTACATCATCGAATTAGAAGAGTGAGACAAATGAATACCAATTCAATTTACTCATTTTACTACTAAACCAGAAACAATATTAACATCTTATCCCACTAAAATTTCATCCTTGAAATTAAATATTCATGAATTTTTGTATCATTATAGATGCTCACTAGCAAACTTTTATTTCATTCCTAAGTATCCAAATGAGGTATCCAACTTCAACAATTAATTTTGATCTTTCTACCAAATTAAATTAAATTCCTTAAGAAATATTTCTTTCATGCCATCTTAACTTCTCACAACACAAACATCATAAATACCATAGAGTCCACCACATGTATAATGTCTTCCATACTTAAGGTTAGCAACATATCAGGTACTCTCAATTCCTTGATAAGACAGTTCGAAATTCTTGTGAATTAGATATAAGATAATTTTCTTTCAATGCTCTCTCAACTCTTGAATAGTTGAATGTACCATTAATCATTACGACACTTATATCAATCATCATAATATACTTGGTTTCACTCTTGAATACTTCAAGCTAACATCAATGAACATTATGCCAATCATTTAAGATATCTTTCATAATTATCATAATTAAAATTCATTTTCTTTGAATAATAGTGTCATCACTAATCATCAGTATAATTAATTTATCTCCTTCATATTTATCAATAATACCACCATAACCAATCAATTTCTCTTTAAATAGGTCAGTTTATTCTCAATAATATTATAATTTAAATGATTCAAATCCATGATTGATTATTTGTTACCAATGACTATCAAAATCATCTATAGATTATGTAATGTCTCATTCCATAACATGACCAACTAATTCAAACCCTTCGAATATCTCAAAGTGACCTCACTGATCTAGCTCAGATGGATACATGACTTATAAGATCAATTAAGATTGAAAATGCACTTACCATCCAAAAGACATAATTGAAAATTATAGTGATCTCATCATGACTTGAAAGTGATATAACATGTATCCTTAACCATAATCCATAATTAATAAAATCATCTCCCTCCTTTTTCCTTGAAAATAGATATGCCACTATGGCTGATTGATAATTTATCCATCCTGGAGAAAGATATCGACATAGGAATCATGAAGAAAGGCACAATAACTTAATGAACAGATATCTTGATTTAGAAATCTATTGACAGATGAAAATTCCCATGAAATTCTTTATCAGTGGAGTTTATCTTATTCTCATTATTGCTAAAATCTTTCACTTTCTACATCAAATACTTGATCATTATAGCCAAAATTAGTTCTAAAGTCTATTCTCAAAACTTAAACAATTCTCAGAATTTAAAATTTTATATTCTTCCTAAATGGCCCATCATGACATAATATGCATCAACTATTTCGTTAGCATCAATATCAACCATCTCTCATCTAGCAAATTAACAATCAGTTTTGAACATGCAATATCCATAATAAAAGTTCTCTTAGTAAAATTCACTATATATTTATCCATCCAGACTCAAATTCAGAAAGTACTCAATTGTGATTAATCAAAATATGTAATTAACTATTTCATTCCAAAAATATCATCAATATTAATCATCCCTATAACCAGCAGATGAGTTCATAATCTTACAATATCAACAATGTAAGTTCTACAATTAAAATTCATTATATTCATCCACATTCAAATTCAGATTTAATACCTCAAATCCACATATCAACTCAATTGCAATATGGACATAATGGTGTCTTAGTCATATTAGTCATCAATTGCAATTTTCCACTATGTTTATTCCATATATTCATCTATCTTTTATTGCATATCCAATTAAAATTTCATCTCCCATATTATTTAAAGGTCTGGAACTGCTACGAATCATTTCCAACAAGTTTAATGGAGCTAAAACCTCTAGAAGCCCCTTGACCTCCCCATTGGTCAAGGTCACCAGCTTGGGAGTCTCACAATATCATTGGCTTGCGATGGTTCATTCTTAATCCCTATCAAATTTGTAATTCAATTAATATCTTGATAAACTTTAAATTTCAAGCTTTCAAAGCATAATTCATGAAATTCCTTGAAAGTCATAATTGTCTCCATATCATCCTAGTATTTTTCCTAGTGTCAAGTTTCCTAGGTATAATGTCATCAAAATATGTTCTCTACGTGTTATCATGTCAATATGTCTATGTCCCTAAGGTCATAACTGTTATCATGTCAATATGTCCATGTCCCTAGGTCATAACTGTTATCATGTCAATATGTCCGTGTCCCTAAGGTCATAAACCATGCTCTGATACCATAAAAGCTGTCACGCCCCAGACCCAAAAATTTTGAGCTAGGGTGACAACCCGCCGCGTGCCGGGCACGCAAGGCGTCCCGAAACATGACACTGAATTCAAGAAAAGCAACAACCTATATATCATTCAAGTCCATGCTTTAATACAATCCATAACTAAAGATTTGGGCTACAAGCCCTACACATAAGCATTACTGGGGTTACATCAACATATGAATCCACTTTATTTTAAATAGAAGCTCCAACGAACCTATGGTTCCTTACACACCACAATAATATAGTCTGGGCATCAAGCCCTACACATAAATACACTGGTATAGCAATAAAACAAAAATCTATATTTTATTTGAGTTGAGGTCCATCACTCCAACATGTTATTCTCAAATCTCATGGTCCTGTAGCAAAAACATTATAATATTTTTATGAGATTACACTCAGTAAGTAAACCATGTTATGCAGTCAAATCATAGCATGATAATCAATAAACACATAGATGATTTGCATGCTTAAACATTGTTCAATTACTCAAACATGCAATGTAAGTAAACCCATCATTGTTATATTATATCATATGTGTCCCACGGCCCTGCAATGCCCCATAACAAAGGAGAGCCGCGGCGGCACATATAAATATAATTCAAATCATTTGCACTCATCATTGTTGTATTATATCATAGCAAATTATCAGTGCATATAAACAATTCATTGTCATATTATTATATGTGTCCCACGGCCCTGCAAATGCCCCATAACAAAGGAGAACCGCGGCGGCACATATCAATATAATTCATTCTTTTGCATTCACAATCACTCCATTATGCAATGTAAGTATTATATCATGCGTGTCCCATGGCCCTGCAATGCCTCATCTGAGCACATCCTCTAGATGTGTATGGCCATAGCAAAGGAGAACCGCGGCGGCACTTATGAATATAATACCAATCATTTGCATCCATAACCGCTCAATTATACTATATAAGTAAACCCACTGTTTATACTCTCAATGGTAACTGTAAATGTGACCCACGGCCCTGCAATATCTCAATATCATGGTCCACCAGAACACATACTCTATATGTGTGGTGCCACCTCAAAGCAATCCTAACAAAGGTGAACCGTGGCGGCACATATAGATATGTGTCCCACGGCCAGCAATGCCTCCTCTGAGCACATCTCTAGATGTGTAGGTGCGTGGCAATAATCATCAAACACATCCTCTAGATGTGTGTGGTATGACAGAGCAAAGGTGAGCCGCGGCGACACATAACAGTACCTCACATCACATCAATACATCAATACATCAATCATGTAGCAAAACAGTGGATTATACTTACTGAACAATTGCATGTAATATATCACATCAATGTCATACTAACTTTATTTCTCATGCATAGCATCCCCATACGAAATCATAGCACATAAACAGCCATGTATTCATCTACTTACAATTTAGCCAATAACAATTCTTCATATCACAATTCACAATTTAACTACGCATATCCTGAAATAAATTATTTAATAAACTGATAACTGGCTTACTTACCTCCGCACGCAATCCAACAGATATATCAGCTAATCAGATGTCGGGTACCTACAGGATCATTTTACACAATTAATTGATTAAAATCTGGATAATGAAATGATTCCTAAGACTCTACCCTGACCAATCCACGGGCCCAACTTCGGACTCGAATATCTCTCACCATACTCACTCAAATGGGGAAGTAAAATCATCCCAGAAACTAGATTCAACCTAGATTCCAACCATATAATTATTTTATATTTTTGGCCCGTTACAGGGCCCAAAAACTCTATCTAAAATGGCCCATAAAACGGCCCAAGGCCTGACCGGCCGGCCCAGCCGGCCCGGCAACAATTACATCCCACGATCCCCTGTTTCACCGAACAGGGGATTGAAAAGACGCCGGCGGCCAGGGCCGCCGCTGGCCGAATCCACGGCGGTCCGGCCACCGGAGGCCGGGCCAGAGCCGGCTGCCACCGCGGCCGGCCATTCTCCCTCTATCTTTCTCTCTAAATCATCCTCTCACTCTCCGATTTCATCCGCTCGGACTGTCACCATGCCGGCGACTTCTCCGGCGAAATTGGGGGCGGTCCGGCCACCATTGGCCGAACCGGAGCCGGCTGTTGCCGTGACTTGCCTCCCCTTTAAATCAATCCTCATCAATTTCATTCAATTCATCTCTAATTTCTTCATTTTCTCTCTAATTGTCCGCACGGCTTCAACTATGCCGGCGGCACGGTCGGCCACCATTGCCGGCCGGACCTCCACCGGACGCACGTCCGGTGCCGGTGGAGGCGCCAGCCCGAAGCTCAGGCCCGGCGAGGCAGCGAGCACGCCGCCGGGCCTGAACCAACCGACGGAAGCCGGTTTGGCTTCCGTCACTGCATGAGAGAGAGGCCGATTGGCCCTCTCTCTCTCCTCTTTCACCGTCACTACTCCGCCGGACGCTGCCCATGGTGCCGGCGGAGTCACCGGCCGGAGCTCGGGCCCGGCGAGGCGGTGGGCACACCGCCGGGCCCGAACCGACGCACTGCCGGTTAGCTTCCTTATAGCACTCCCTGTTACACTCTCTCACGATCTCTCTGCGATTCTTTCTCTCTCTTGATACTCTCTCTCTTCCTCTCTAGCACTAAGAGGATGGGCAGAGAATTACCTAGAGGGGATGCGGACTCTGAGCACCAGGAGGGAGGGCACCCCCTGCCTTTTTAATGTCGCAGCGAGACGCTTCGGTTATGAGATCTGGAGAACCAAAGCGTCATCGTTGCGAGCGAAGCGTTGCTCAACACATTAAATCAACCCAGACCTGGTTCACATGAACCGGATTAGAATTAACTCAAACCTGGTTCGCATGAACCGGGTTAGAATTAACCTAAACCTGGTTCGTAGGAATTGGGTACTATAGGTCTCGTCGACAGGTCTCGATCAATCGGCACGGCTATTGTAGTAACTGTATAATCCGCAACATTTCAATAGTACCATGGACCATCTGACCCAATATTTATCATCTCTACAATATATAAAATGGAAGCAAAAAAGAAAGTTTTTTCTTGCTTTCATCTGGTGCCTCAATGTTTTAGTCAGACAACCTTAAAATTAATTAGAGAGCATTCGCTTTCGTCAGCCTCTTTGGATTCATTCCAAGATCCGGAGATGGTTAAGAGCTTTTTCTTTTCCTTATGCCATGGCTAATGGAATGGATGATTGTGGCTGGAGTAGTCACGTGTCAAACCTCAGCTCCGGATACTTTGTAACGAAGAAATAACCTTATGGTTGGGTTTGGTTAGCGCTATAATTGCTCATGAGCTACTCGAGGCTCGGCTCGATAAAAGTTCGTTCGTGTTTAGCTCGTCATGTAAATGAACTGAGTTTGAACTTCATTTTAAAGCTCATTTAAATAAACAAATCGAGCTTAAGCAAGGAAGCATATTCGATTAGGAGTTCGCAAGACAGCTCGATTAGAAGCTCACGAGCTAGTTTGATTAGGAGCTCATGAACAAGATATCCTTTCATCTTTTTTGTCTTTTTATTCTCTCGCTATTTTTTGGGTTTAAGATTCGAGCTTTTTTTTTTTTATTCTCGAGCCGAGCGTTAAATAAGCTTAATTTGAGTCGAGCTTGAAATGAGCTTTTTCTAAGTCAAGCTTATCAAGCTTTCTAACCATACCAAATGAGCAAGCTCGAGTCGAGCCCAAACTTTTTGAAATCGAGCTCGAGCCAAGCTTGAATAGGGTTTTTCAAATTTAAACGAGCTCGTGCTCGAGTATTTGTTAATGAGCTAAGCTTGAGCACTGAAAAGCTTGGCTTGGCCTGACTCGATTACAGCACTATGTTGGTGCATGGCCAGATAATCTTAAATGGTGATGTAAATTACCTACAAGATAAATTACCACTTGATAAATTCTCAGTAATGTTGATTATTGTGTTTGGTATACACAGCTAATGCTACAATAATATTGATTACGGTATTTGGTATGACAAATAGATTATCAGTCATATAATATCAAATTCTCAAAATACTCCTAAATTATATTTTTTAAAAATTTATATATTATTATATATTTAATTTTAAAAAAATTATATTTATAAATAATAATATTAAGAAAGTTGTAGAAGAAGCTTACGAAAAGGATTCGGCTTTATATAATCTTTAATAGATGTAGTCAAAGAAATGACAATATCTGTTATGCTGGGTTGGGCTTTGATACGGGCCGAAAATAATAAAGAATACAAGAATAAATCTTTGTGCCCGCTTATCAGTTTGTTTGCAATATTAGCCAATGTTCTTTCTACCATCATATAAATAATTTGAAATATTTTCTATTTTTTAAAGCTCATCGTGTGCCGCGATCTCGTATTCAAAAATGGCAAATAGCTACCCCAATGCCTCCTACATGATCCACGCCATCTTTTAGCTCTTCGCTCTTTTTAATTTGTCATTCTAATGTAAAACTCCTGATCCATATATTATATTAATCGGAAGCTTTATAATGTCCTCACATCAAATTCCAAGTCTTCATCGGTGCTGACCTTCTGAATCCTACAATTCAAGCATAGCAAGAACTAAAGAAGCTAATAAGCTCTTTTTGCCCTTTACCTTTTACCATCAAGGATATGAAAGTCATCTAGTAGATTAATTCTTACCCTCAGGATGCTGATGGCCTTGGATGGCCACTCTGTTTCCATAGATGAAGGGTCGCAAGGGCTTCTTAGTCTGTCCAAGATTAATGTCTACCAAGTGATGTGAGTGTTGAAACGCACCTGGGTGACTTTTTCGAGTCACCGGCGCATTACGTCTGCCATGAGAGCGTGGGACTCGATCTGGGGAATCTAGAGCAGCCTTGCTTGCTTAGAGATTTGTTTGCTGGCTCTGGCATCGCTTATGCCTTTCTTATGATGATCACCACCAAGACAAAAATCAAAATAAAACACGTGATATAAGGCATGCTTTTCTCGAAAGTTTAATATGCGAGTTATCTTTAAGAAGACTTGGATGTTTAGATTTGAGTTAGATGAAGTAATCGAACCTAATCTAAAAAAATTAAAATATTTGGTTTTGATTTTGACGGGGCAACTTAAATTTTAATTTCATCAATTTATCTAATTTAGTAGGCAAGTTAGATTGAGTAGTAATACTAGTAGACACTTAAGTAAACATACAAGTTAGGATCTTTTCTTTTTTTTAAAAAAAAATTTGGTAAACAATTTTTTAGCTTCAATTTATCTAGCAAATTGATGAGGGATAAAATTGTCATTGCATTAATGACCGCACGCATCGACAAATAGGTCTAGTCCAATTCCAACGTCCTGTCGGTCAGCTGTCAAACCCACTAAACAGTGAAGCCCAATCGACCTCAGCGGCATCAAGTCGTCCCAACAACCCCAACCATTCTCATACCTCGGCAACTCGAGCCATCCATAACTCGGCGACCTGAGCCATCCGTACCACGGTAGCCCAAGCCATTCTCATACCTTGGCAACTCGAACCATCCATACCTCGGTAGCCCAAGCCATTCTCATACCTCGGTTACCCAAGCCATCCTTATACCTCGGCAGCCCGAGCCATCCACACACCTTTATAGACCAAGCTTTTATACCTCATAAAACTGAATTGCCCCTTTCGCCTCGGTCAGGCTGAGGTGCTCGAATACCTCTGTTGAGTCCAGCGCAGAAGAGTGCGAATCCACTACAACTGAATGAGATTCAAAGCGGGGAATCATACCCAGGAATGGCCTAAGACCCACAGGAGTGGCCTAGAACCTATGTAATCGTTGAATCTCAAGGCATCAACTAGATCAACCGGCTCTCCCAGCTGTCGATCCTTTAACTGACAAGATACGGATCTTACTGACCTCATAACAAACTTGACTCGAGTCCGTTCTGAATCCTAACGGCTTTCAGACCTTCCCTCGTGACATGCCCAAAGAATCAGGTGATCCCCTATAAATACCGCAGCCCTCTAACCTCTCAGGTACGCACACTTGAACACTCACTCACTTTGCTCATCATCACACTGAGAACAGCTCCATTTGAGCTCAGAGCTCTCGAGAGAGAACACCCATCTAGCGAAGCTCTTCTGTGAGAGTCTTTTCCTCACATCTGCTTGCTATGAATCTCCACTGACTTGGGCGTTGGAGGGTCCTCCGCAGAGGGCAACCCTCACAGCACCCTCTACGCACGGACTGTCTTGCAGGTTCCTCTCTGAGGCGACGAGATTGGTGTTCGGATCAGGAGCCAAGAGCGCACCCGAGTCAGAGAACGGATTTCCGTGGCAACAGATTGGTGCTAAAGGAAGGGCCTCAAGTCCCATAAACTTGTGATATAGGAGACAAGACTCAAAGAACCAGAGGAAGCATCCTCTAATGGCCAATCGAAGAAGAGCCACGTCCGAGGTTCATAATCAGACCACCTCTCAAAGGCCTGATCCGATCAGCAGTGCGGTACCTCCACCACCACCGCCAGCTGAAACTCTTTCGCCACCAGCGACAACGGTAACACTGGACCAGTTCGCCACTCTGATTCAGCAGCTCCAGGCATTGACCCAGCTGGTCTAGGGGCTCCAAGCTACCCCTGGCCCCACCATCCCTGCTCCTCAGCTTCATGAAGAGGCCGCTGCCCCTGCTCCGCCAGCGATCTCTTCCTCTAATCTGCTGGAAGCAGTGGATTATCATCACCAGCCCACAAAAGCGAAGCCAGCGCCGCAGCGAGCTCGAGGGAAGAGCCCGCTCAGATCTAGGCAGCTTCATTCTCCCTCTTCGATGTCTTCCCAAAACTCGATACCCCTACCATCTTCTCATCTCCCAATCCCTCCTACCACTCTGGATGAAGGGATTAGGCAATAGATACAGGAGATGTGTCGGGAATGGCATCAGGAGTTAGACGCCGTCAGACAAGCCCCTACGTCCCAACCGAAAGTGAAGCAGGGCATCCCCTTCTCCAAGAGGATCATGAGGTAAGTGATTCCCCCTCATGTCAAGCTCCCTACCATTAAGCCGTACCATAGATCTACCGATCCCGACGACCACCTGAGCAACTTTAGATCCATCATGATGTTCGACGGAGCGTCGAATGCGATCCTGTGTCGAGCCTTCCCCTCCACTCTAAGGGGATATGTCCGAACCTAGTTCAACAGCTTGAAGCCAGGTTCCATTGATTCTTTTAATGAACTAAGCTGTTTGCTCATCAGCCAGTTCGTCAGTAGCCATCGCCAGCGACGGAGATCCGATTCCCTCTTCGAGGTCAAGCAGAGAGAGGGGAATCACTGAAGAATTACCTCGGCCGCTTCAACACAGCCCTCTTAGAAGTCGACCATCTCAACCATGAGGTGGCCATATCCGCCCTGGCTGGAGAAGTGTTGAAGGAGGGAGACTTTTATCTGGCTCTAGAGGTTAACTACCCAAAGAACCTTTCAAACATGATGTCCCTGGCATACAAGTATGCTAGGGTTGAAGAATCGTGGATATCAGCTCGAACCGAGCAGCTGAAGAAGAAGGAGGCAAAGGGCTCGGACAAGCAACGGGCCCACCGTCGTGCCCGCTTTGCCACCATAGAGCTCTTCTGCCACCGCCTCGAGACCGAACCCGGAGTCCAGCCCGAACGTTCGACCACTACACTCTCCTTACAGCACCAAGAGCGCAGATCCTGATCGAGATCGAGCGGCAAATTCCTCACCCCCTCCTCTCCGATGCAATGCAACTCAGAGGGATTCGACCAAGTACTGTCGTTTCCATCGGGATTATGGGCACGATACCGAAGACTGCTGGCAGCTCAAGAACGAGATCGAGCGATTGATCCGGTAGGGCAAACTAGACCAATCAAAGGGTCTCCTGAGCCGAACAATGAGGAGAATCGCTAGCCCGAGCCTCGCCAGCTTCCTCCACCAAATCCCCCGGTCATTGGCAATGTCAATGTGATAGCGGCAGCCGACTCCCCATCTTCTTGGCCAAGCGAGGAGGAAAACTCGCCAAAGAAAGCTCGAGTTGATGAGCTCACTTTCTCTGATGAAGATGTACGGGAGGTACAGTACACCCATGATGATGCCTTGGTTGTATCTTTGAACATGAACAATTATGATGTACACCGTATCTTGATCGATAATGGAAGCTCTGTTAACGTTCTGTATTTTGATGCCTTTGTGAGATTAAAATTCTGGATAGAAAGCCTCCGACCCGTGGAGTCCACCCTAGTGGGCTTCATAGGTGATTCCATAATCCCTAAAGGAGTCATCACTATGTCAGTCCGAGCCGGCACCTGGCCCTGTGTGGCTACTGTGCTTATGGATTTCCTTGTGACCAAGCTCAGGTCTCCTTACAACGCCATCCTCGGTAGACTGGGGCAAATATCTCTCAAGGCCATCATTTTCATTCCCCATCTCGCCATGAAGTTTCCTACCGAATGGGGAGTGGGGGTTGTTCGAGGAAGTTAGATCATAGCTCGGCATTGCTTTGTCGCCGACCTTCAGTCCAGAAAGCCCGAGGTGGACGTGCTAGATGCTCGGGAAGATTTCGCCGAGCAACAAGGAGAGCCAGCCAAAGAACTAGAGGAAGTACCACTCGACGAAACCCGACCCGACCGAACCATAAAGATCGGGTCGCGGCTAGAAGGAAAGCTTCGGTAAGAATTAATTGAATTCCTTCGGAGGAATGCCGACACCTTTGCCTGGTCTGCATCAGATATTCCCAGAATTAGCTCAGACGTCCTGCTCTACTGCCTCAGCATGGATGAAATATTTAGGCCAATTAAGCAGAAGAAAAGGAGCTTCGCTCCTGAGCGCCAAAAAGCCATCGAAGAAGAAGTGGATAAACTCATCAAAGCCAAATTTATCCAGGAAGTTAATTACCCCGATTGGCTGGCGAATGTGGTCATGGTGAAAAAGTTGAATGGCAAATGAAGGATCTACATTGACTTCACTGACCTCAATAAGGCCTGCCCAAAAGATAGCTTCCCTCTTTCGTGGATCGACCAGCTCATGGATTCAACTTTGGGCCATCAAATGCTGACTTTTATGGATGCCTATTTGAGCTACAACCAGATCCGAATGGCGCCCGAAGATGAGGAGAAAATCGCCTTCATCACCGACCGAGGTATTATTGCTACCGAGTTATGCCTTTTGGTTTAAAAAATACAGGTGCCACCTATCAAAGGATGGTTAACAAAGTATTCAAGGAGCAAATCAGTTGAAACATGAAGGTGTATGTTGATGATATACTAGTAAAAGTAAGGAGGCATCCCAGCACATCGAGGACCTCGCGGAGAGCTTCACCATGCTTCGAAAGTATCAAATGAGGCTCAACCCCACCAAATGTGCTTTCGGGGTTAACTCCAAAAAATTCCTTGGCTTCATGGTCATTCAGCGAGGCATCGAGGTAAATCCTTAGAAGATCCAAGCCCTGCAACAAATGTCCCTGCCTAGGTTAGTCAAGGACATGCAATGCCTCACTGGGAGAGTAGCAGCCCTCAGCCGCTTCATTGCTCGATCAGCCGAGAAATGCCTTCCCTTCTTCAAAGTGCTTTGGTCGGCCAAAAACTTCCAATGGACTCCTGATTGCCAGAAGTCCTTTGAAGACCTCAAGAAATACCTTGGCTCACCACCTCTCCTCAGCAGCTTGAAGCCAGGGGAAGTGCTGAACCTATACTTGGCAATCTCTGAAGACGCTGTTGGCTCGGTGCTAATTAGAGAGGAGAACAAAGTCCAAAGATCTATTTATTATGTCAGCAAACTACTCAAGAATGCTGAAACGAGGTATACTCGAGTCGAGAAGATGGTCCTAGCCCTGGTGACATCGGTCCAAAAGTTGCGGCCATATTTTCAAGCGCACACTATCACTGTCCTCTGACCAACCCATCAAAGCGATTATTCATCGCCCGAAGGCATCAGGGAGAATGACCAAATGGGCTGTCGAGTTGAGCGAGTACGACATTCAGTATCAGCCTCATCCAGTCATTAAAGCCCAGGTTTTGGCAGACTTCCTCCTCGAGTGCACCATACCCGAAGATGGCTCTGCTTCGGATACCCCCGGACAACCAAAGCCCAGTGCCTCATGGTTGCTTCACGCCGATGGATCCTCCAGCGTGGGTGGTTCTGGCGCCAGCCTGGTCCTCACCAGTCTAGAGGGCGCAGCTTTCAAATATGGCATCCGCTTCTCCTTCCCAGCCTCGAACAATGAAGCAGAGTATGAAGCCCTGCTCTCCAGACTTCGAATCGCCCACGAGCTTAAAGTAAAAAAACTGATTGCCTATACCGACTCCCAGTTGGTGGCTGGCCAGGTGCAGGGAGAGTTCAAGGCTCGAGATCCGAGCATGATTCGATATCTCCAAAAGGTGCACGATTTATCCTCCTATTTCGATGAATTTAAAATTATCCAAATCCCAAGGGCTAAAAATGCGCGCACCGACCTTCTATCCCGCTTGGTGACTACAGAGTCAATTGATCTGAGTGAAAATTCCACTTCGAGGTCCTGGAGAAGCCAAGCATCGCCGATGCTGACCAGATGATGCAATCGACATCGAACCATCCTGGATGGACCCCCTGCACAAATACCTTAAAGAACGGCTGCTACCCACTGATAAAAAAGAAGCGAGGAAGCTGAAAATGCAATCATCCCATTATGCCCTGATTAACGACCGACTATACAAGCGGTCCTTCTCAATGCCGCTGCTCAAATGCGTTCGACCAACAGAGACCGGTTATGCTCTTCGAGAGGTCCATGAAGGCATCTGTGGCAATCATCTTGGCGGTCGGGCCCTGTGCTACAAAGTGTTGCGCCAAGGGTATTATTGGCCGACGATGCAGAAAGACGCCGATGACCTCGTTCGAGCTTGTGATTCGTGCTAGAGGTACTCAAATGTCTAGAGGCTCTCCTCGGCACACCTGACTTCCATATCATCCCCCTGGCCCTTCGCCAAATGGGGAATGGATATTCTTGGCCCTTTCCCCCTCGCAACGGGGCAAAGAAAATTCTTATTTGTTGCAATAGATTATTTCACTAAGTGGGTTGAAGCCGAAGCAATCGCCCAAATAATCGAAGCTCGAGCTAAAGACTTCATATGTAGATCCATCATTTGCCACTTCAGCCTTCCCCACACTATCATCACCGACAACGGAAAGCAGTTCGACAACCCTAAGTTCCGAGAGTTCTATGAGGATCATAGCATTCTCCATTGCCTAACATCAGTCGACATCCTCAAGCTAATGAAGAGGCCGAGGTAACCAACCGAACTCTCCTGCAAGGAATTAAAGCTCAGCTCAACCAGGCGCAGGGTAGATGGGCCGAGGAACTCCACCATGTGTTGTGGGCGTACCGAACCACTGAGAGGATACCCACGGGACAAACCCTATTTAGGATGGCTTTCGGCACAGAGGCTGTCATCCCTGTGGAAGTTGGACTCCCCTCCCCTCGCGTGGAAGGTTATTCAGAGGAATCCAATGATGAACAATTCCAAACCAATCTTGATTTAGTAGAAGAAGTCAGAAAAAAGCCCGAATCCGAATGGCCGCCTACTAGCAAAGAGTAGCCCGCTATCACTCCACAAGAGTTCGAGGAAAATTTTTCCTCCCCGGTGATCTGGTGCTTCGAAAGGCGTCTGTCTCAAAGCCATTGGAGCAAGGAAAATTGTCACCCAAATAGGAAGGTCCCTACCAAGTGGCGGAAGTAATCAGACCCGGCACCTATAAACTCCAAGATCTAAATGGAAAATCTATTCCCTGGATGTAGAACTCGGATAATCTCCACGTCTATCATCAGTAAGAGTATGCCCTCCCCAAACCTACTCTGCCCATTAAGTTAAATTTTCAAAGATTTGCAAATTTTCTTTTTTTATTGCCTTCTTTGATAGTTGCAATGAGAAGCAGGTTCATAAATCCTCGGTCAGGCCGAGCGATCTCTGTGCCTTGGCCATACCAAGTAAAATATATTTGACAAACCTCGGCTGAACCGAGAGAGCTTCGTACCTTGGCCGCGCTAAGTAAAATATAATCTTTATAAATCCTTGATCGGGCTAAGTGATCTCCGTACCTTGGCCGCGCCAAGTAAAATATATTTGACAAACCTCGGCTGGGCCGAGAGAGCTTCGTACCTTGGCCACGCCAAGTAAAATATAATCTTTATAAATCCTCGATCGGGCCGAGCAATCTCCGTACCTTGGCCGCGCCAAGTAAAATATAATCTTGAAGCCTCGGCCAAGCCGAATGATGGTCTCCATACCTTGGCGCCGTCAAGTAAAACATAATCTTTATAAATCCTCGGTCGGACCGAACGATCTCCGTACCTTGGCCGCGCCAAGTAAAATATATTTGACAAACCTTGGCTGGGCCAAGAGAGCTTTGTACCTTTGCTGCACCAAGTAAAATATAATCTTGAAGCCTCGGCCAAGCCGAATGACGGTCTCCGTACGTTGGCCGCACCAAGTAAAATATAATCTTGAAGCCTCGGCCAAGCCGAATAACGGTCTCCGTACCTTAGCCGCGCCAAGTAAAATAAAATCTTGAAGCCTCGGCCAAGCTGAATGATGATCTCTATACCTTGGCCGCGCCAAGTAAAATATAATCTTGAAGCCTCGGCGAAGCTGAATGACGATCTCCATACCTAGGCCGCGCCAAGTAAAATATAATCTTGAAGCCTCGACCAAGCTGAATGACGGTCTCCGTACCTTGGCCGCGCCAAGTAAAATATAATTTCCGAAGCCTCGGCCAAACCGAGTGGTATATTTTGAGTAATTTTGGAAGCCTCAGCCAAACCGAGTAATATATTCTAAATAATTTCCGAAGCCTCAGCCAAACCGAGCGATATAGTTCTAAAGCTTTGGCCTAATCGGTTGATTTTTCAAATACTCTGACGCGACTAAGGCATCCTATCATGCTTCAACAAAGGTAAATAACCTTCCTCTACTTACCGGCAAAATTATACAAGTCCTTTCATTCCCTCGAGTAGAATCATGTATGCATCAAAAGTTCACAAGGCCACCCAGGCCTCCCTCAGACCTAAACAGAGGTGAATGCTTCTTCCTTAGAAGACTAAATATCGTAGCAAAAGCACTACTGAATTAGAAAACTATGCTACAATCTAGAAAGCATGATGTGAGTAAGAAAACTCCTAGCGCAACCAAACTGGAAAAAGAAATAAATACTCGAAGGAAGAAGATTAAAAAGCTTTCTTTATTGATAAAAAGTTACAACCTCTTGAGAGGCATTACAAGTGCATCATAGCACAGAAATAAAGATAAATAAAAGCTCGGCTGAGCAACTTTGGTCGATAACGATGTTTCTACATCCGACCCAAAAAATCACAGAAACCAATCGGCTCTAGTGGGCCATTGGTTAATGCCAAAGAACAAAGTAGGCCATCCACAGATCCCTCGGACGGATACGTTAAGGGATCCTAACCAGGTCAAAGACCTATGGATGCTTATGCAATTATGCCTCCTCCCCGAGTAGGATGCTGGGCTGCTAGTCACTGCCCAAGCACATAGGTAGGGAACTAGCAGACCAATACCACTCTCCTCCTTCCTCATATGGAAAAATATTCCTCAGGCGGATGAACTGAGGGATCCAAATTGAGGAAGGAGGTGAGCTCCATGTCTTCCACAGGGAGTACGTATGCTTTGCATTTCCTGTGGTCCTCATGGCAAGTGACAAAGGACACACAGGAAGCATGTACGTGCGCTCCCATATGACCTTTGTGGGCATACCGTGTGCTCTCCATATAACCTCCGAGATTCCTCCTTGAGGACTACTTGCTCTTCAGCAGCTTCTCCATCACCTCAGCTATCTGGGATAAACCAGCTTTCAAAAGGGAAGCTCGATCTCTTCGCTCTCAATGAAATAGGTGCCATGAAAGCCCTTACAACTCACAAAAAGAGAAGGCCTTAGGAGATGGCCTAACACAGTCTGTTCCCTGCCCTTTTATAGACAAGCGAACCGGGATCAACCATTAAAGAAGGGAGCACCGGAATTTGAAACGCCATGACCACACTGCCACATGGTAGATCAAAAGAAAAGGGCGCTTTCCAAAGCATGCCGAATGCGCATCCCAGGCCATGACGGAAGACGAAGTTTCTTTTGACCTCGAATCAAGAGCCTTAAATGCAGAAAACTGACTGTAGGTCCTTGAGATATGGGCAGGCATGGAAAATTCCCTTTCGAAAATAATGCCGTCTAATGGCGATCGAGTGCTTATCGCGTACGTTAAAAGACTAGTGTTGGAAAGGGCCAACGAGATAAATGCCATAGGTTGAAATGAGGCGTCCTTCGGCAAAGCGCAAAGTCGTTTCGTATGCCTCGGTAAAAAATGTACCAACTTTCTGCTTCAGACAAACCGAGCTATCTAACCTCGGCCCCAACCAAGGTATTTCAGCCATTTTCAATCATTTCACGCCGAACCATTTCTGCCTTGGCAAACCGAGTAAGCTTGCGCGCACCTAACCTCGGCCCCAACCAAGGCAAAGTCAGAGTTACGTCCCACGACAAAACCAAACAATTTTATGCATTAGCAAAACCAGTTAATCTGGCTTCGATTGAGCAGAATCTTCGATTTGGAACCCCCAAGGGCTATCCAACCTTAAAGCGCATTTCGTTTATATTCATTTACCTTCGAAGGAACTCCCGGCAAAAAGGTCATTCGAAAAGACAGTGACCAAAACGATAAGGCAAAGCAAAAAGAGATTAAAATATTCATTCATTGAGTCCGATCGGATTACAAGTTTAAAAAAAAAAACAAACACAAAAATACATGAGCAACCCTTAAGAATCAGGGTTCGGATCAGTCCCGAGAACCTCCTTGGTAACATCTGGAAGAACTTGACTCGCCTCACCCACTTCGAATGTTTTTGGAAGAGGGACCTCGGGTTCCTCGGCAGTAGGCTGAAGGCATTCTTCAGTAGCCATGGCCTCTTTGGGACCCAGGGTAGCGTCAAGATCGACGTCCGAAATATCCTCATACTCGGCTTCTTCAGCCCTCGGGGTACGAGTATCAAAAAGCTTGGCCTCCAGGAAAGATAAATCCAACTCGGGATACACTCGAGAGATTCGCCCTGTTTCCTCCTCGCCGAACCGGAATGCATTAGCACAAGCTTCTTTATGCTCCTTAGAGAATTGAACAGATTTTTTGTACTCCTCCACGGCCGAGGTAATTTGGTCGTTAGCTTCAGCTAGCTGGCCCCCGAGTTCGAGGTTCATTTGGTGACTCGCGGTCAACTCCACCCTTAGAGCCTTAAATTGCTCCTGCGCCTTGAGCCCGATTTTGCCCATCTTTAAAGATCAGGTCGTTTGAGTCCATAAACAAAAGAAAAATGCTAGAAGCAAGTAAATGAGAAGACAATATACCTCTTCCTCCCACTGAGCCATTTTATCGCTCAGCTCATGGACCTTTTCCAAGGCCTTCAATTTGGTTGTTTTATTTGTTGGAGACCCTCCTTGAGGTCATTAATTCGGGATTGTTTGTCCTTGATTTCCCGCTAGCATTGGTTGAGATCAGTGGTGAGCTTGACAATTTGATCATACTACCATTTCAGCCGGTCTTCCCTATCAACAAGTTTCTTATTTAGGCTGGTAAGCTGATCTTGCTGCCACCTGCACTTACACTCCTCCTCCTTGAGCCTTATGCTCCAATTATTCTTCTCCTCGGCATGGCTATTTCTCAGCTGACCCCACCTCTTGTCAAAATGCCGCTACAAGGCACTGATTTCATCGGCATGCTTAGCCTTGATTTGGGATAACTCCAAGCAAGCCTTGTCCAACTATTCGTGAAAATATTGGAGCTCTTTGACTTGAGTCTCGAGCCGAGAGGCCCTCTCGGCGGTAATTCGGTAAGACTCGCCCGTCTTTTCAAGGTCCACCTTAACGGATGCCAAGGCCCTGAAATGCCGACTGGTCGAATCCACCATTGTTCGAAGGTCGGCCACCTCCTTCCTGGCCTGAGAGCAGGCCCCAATGGCCAAATTCAAGCGCCAATTCAGTGCTCTCATAATCAAGGCATTCTGCAGAAAAACACAAGTAAGAAACCACGGCCGAATCGACCAACTAAGAATTACAACCTTGGCACAGTGACTTACTCGGGAGGCATAGTTAGTAGCGATCTTTATGAGAGTGGCATTGTTATTTCGGGAAGAAGGTAAACATCCTTCGGTGCCCCGGACTGACCAAAAGCTACGTCAATAATATCCCCGATTGTAGGCTCGTCCGCAGAGGAACTCTCCCCCACACGCAGTACATACCACATCAAGGCGGTGAGCATGTCATCCACCTCTGGGCTATGGATAAGAGAACTCATGGCTGAAGAGCCGGCCTTAGGGACTTCGGCCTGAGGGACTGCCATCCACTCGGCTTCCTCCATCAGAACTTTAGCCTGCAGGGCCTCGAATGCTTTGGCCCGGTTGAGAGAACCCTGGCTCGAGTGTCCCCTTCATTCAGTGATTCTTCTTCTTCTTCCTCTTCCTCTCCAACTACTGCTTCATCTCCGACAGACTCTACCTGAACTTCAATCTCTTTCACGACATCTCCTGGTTCCATAAGAGAGAGATCCTTAGTAGGAGGCACCTTGACCTCCACCAACCCTTCAACAGGTGGCTCCACTCGAGCTTCGGCGGCCGCCATTGCCTCTCCTGACCCCTCCACCTGAGGAGGGGCCTCTTCCATGCGCAGTGGGCTCCCCACCGCTGGTAACTATAGATGATTAACCTTTGGTAGGAGGATCGCCGGATGGACCGACAACATCTCCTCGGCATCATCTGACACAATCATACTCAAGGACTCACCTTGAGGGTCGATAGAGCTAAGCCTGACGACAAAAGGGCATCCTCTGATAAAGTACTGGCTGATACCTCCTGACCACTGCAAAGGATTACCAGAACCCTCTTCTCCTGCTCGCTCAACTCCGGGCGTGCCTCCGGATCCTTCACATAACTCGCTCATCCCCTTAGAAAATCTAAACCGATGTTTCCTTCGGCAATGAAAAATCGGGACTTCACTCCTTTATTGAAAATGGGTTATTAGAAATCATCTTGAACAACTTTCGGGGACCAATGTAGGGCCACTCAGAACTCCTCCCGAAAACTAGGTTGTAGCAGACTCGGAATATAGGAAGGGTCGTAGTCACCCCAATGCGACTGCACATCGAGATGAACCCAATAAGATTGCGCCAGCTATTTGGAGTTACCATTGTTGGACATATATTATAGAACCTCATCACTCCTGTACCAGCGGGTGAAGAGGGAACCGATGACCTGCCCTTAAGCTCTCCTCATAAAAGAAGACTCCACAGCTTAACTCGGTTGAAACCCGATGCTCATCCCTCGGCACCCATAAGGCTATATTCCGAGGAACCCTATAATGGCGATGGATCCTATACAGATCGTCAAAGGTTATCTTTGAGGCAACATCGTCAGGACCCTTCATATTAACTGAATAAGAGGCGGAATATGAACAAACAAGCAAGGGCTCATGTAAGAATGGAAAATCTTTATGGCAGGGACGAAGAGGCATTCAAGAAAGAGCGCCGCCCTAGCCCTCTTTAAATAAACACTTCAGAAGGAAAGCCAAAGACGCCAAAACTTCCGATATGGGCGCTAGAAATAAAGGAGCCCCGCCACATAGAATTCCTGCTATCGCGGTCTGCTGGAAATGAGGCATTTCCTCCTCGAGCTATGGCAAAAAATGATGACGCAACAGCGGCCCGTCATTTACGAGATTATCATTGCTCGCCTTTTTGAATCCCCCAAATAAGATTATTCTAGAACTCTATTCCCTATATTCAAACTTGCACTATGAACTAGGGAGTGGGGGCATGTGATGAGGGGTAAAATTGTCATTGCATTAATGACCGCACGCATCGACAATTGGGTCTAGTCCAATTCCAACATCCTGTTGGCCAGCTGTCAAACCCACTAAGCAGCGAAGCCCAATTGCCCTCAGCGGCGTCAGGTCATCCCGATGACCCCAACTATTCTCATACCTTGGCAACCTGAGCCATCCATACCTCGGCGACCCGAGCCATTCGTACCTCGGTGACCCGAGCCATCCGTACCTCGGTAGCCTGAGCCATTATCATACCTCAACAACCCGAGCCATCCATACCTTGGTAGCCCGAGCCATTCTCATTCCTCGGTTACATGAGCCATCCTTATACCTCGGTAGCCCGAGCCATCACCACACCTTTATAAACCAAGTTATTTATACCTTAGAAAATCGAATTGCCCCTTCACCTCGGTTGAGCAGAAGCGCTCGAATACCTCTGTGGAGTCCGATACGGGAGACTGCAAATCCACTACAATTGAATGAGCTTCCCAGGAGTGGCCTAAGACCTACAGGAGTGGCCTAGAACCTATGTAATCATTGAATCTCAAGGCATCAACTAGATCAACCGGCTCTCCCAACCGTCGATCCTCTAACTGACAAGATATGGATCCTACTGACCTCATCACAAACTTGATTCGAGTTCATTCTGAATCCTAACGGCTTTCAGACCTTCCCTCACAACACGCCCAAAGAAATAGGTGATCCCCTATAAATACCGTGGCCCTCCAACCTCTCAAGTATGCACACTTGAACACTCACTCACTTTTGCTCATCTTCACACTGGGAACAGCTCTATTTGAGCTCATAGCTCTCGAGAGAGAACACCCATCTAGGGGAGCTCTTCTGTAAGAGTCTTTTCCTCACATCTGCTTGCTGTGAATCTCCACTAACTTGGGCATCGAAGGGTCCTCTGCAGAGGGCAACCCCTATAACACCCTCTGCGCATGAATTGTCTTGCAGGTTTTCCTTCGAGATGATGAGATCGGTGTCCAGATTAGGAGCTGAGAGCGCATCCGAGTCAAAGAACAAATTTTCACGGCAATACAAATGAATAATTTTAGACACTATCGAAGCGAACTCTTTCTCTAAAACAAGTATTTAAAAACTGTAAAATTATTTTTTACCAGCCTTGCCAAAGAAGCCTTGTTGTTTGGAGAATGTGATGCATGTAAGAGAAAGAAGAACGGGCATGACCTTCTTTTGCTAAATATATTTTTATCTATTATATAAATAATAATCCAGTCGTACGTATTTCTTTCCTTAAAGCTCTATCAGACCCTGTTATACTTATAAAAAAATGATAAATACATATTATAAAATACTAACATCAGTCAGCCTTGCAATGACATTTGTTGCCGCCAAATCACTTTTGAGGAGCGTCAAGTGACAGAAATGCTTCGCTAGCCTTCAGAGGAATGATAGGGACCGCCTCCTTCAGCCGCAAATCTGCAAGAAAAGTCCCAGACCAGTGGTTCCGGCGGGAACCTCCGACGCTCAAGTCAGCAATCTGGAGAACAGAAATTTTTTAATGAAAGAGTAGAGATTGAGTTTCTTCCCCCCTTCTCCTCGTTGCGGGATTGGGGTCTTTATATACCTGTTCGGGGGTCCCTCTTACCCTTTACTGCTAATAGCCGAGTAATATCTTCCGTTCTTCGTAGGTGGGCGCACTAACTGCTAAACGTATGTCATAAGTACGCCTCTTAATTTTTTGGAAACCATCCGTGACCTTAGTAATTGCCGGTTCATAATATTTGGTGACCGACCGTGATCCTGGTAAAGCCACGTGGAATTCCTTGCAGCAAGCAGACGCTTGTCGACCTCTGCTGCCGAGGCCGATGCCGAGACCAACACTGGTGCTGACACCGAAGCCGACGTCAACATCGTAACCAATGCTTAGACTGGCCACGGCCGCCTCCGAGTCCGAGGTGGGCTATGGCTGACACGGATGTCGAGATGGGCCATGGCCGACTCCGAGGTTGGATTGGGCTGTGACCGACATCGAGGTCGGGATGGGCCTTGGCCGACATGGATGTCAAGATGGGCCGTGGCCAATGCCGAGGTCGAGATGGCCCATGGCTGACACGGATGTCGGGATGGCCATGGCTGACGCTGAGGTCGGGATGGGCCGTGACCGACATCGAGGTCGGGATGGGCCCTGGCCGACACGGATGTCGAGATGGACCGTGGCCGACTCCGAGGTCGGATTGGGCCGTGACTGACATCGAGGTCGGGATGGGCCTTGGCCGACATGGATGTCGAGATGGGTCGCGGTCGACGCCGAGGTCGAGATGGCCCGTGGCCGACATGGATGTCCGGATGGACATGGCCGACGCCGAGGTCGGGATGGGCTATGACCGACATTGAGGTCGGGATGAGCCCTGGCCGACATGGAATTCGGGGTAAGCCATGTCAAGCCCAATGGCCAAGGAATTGGCTCGCGCGTTCTTTGACCCGATCGGCCTTGGAGCTGTCGGCCTTGGAGCTGTCGGTCATGGAGCTGTCAGCCTTGGAGCTGTCGGCCTTGGAGCTATCGGCCATGGAGCTGTCGGCCTTGGAGCTGTCGGCCTTGGAGCTCTCGGCTTTGGAGCTGTCGGCCTTCGAGGCCGACGATCTTCGAGGTGCCGGTCTTCGAGGTGCTGGTCTTGGAGGTGTCGGCCTTTGGGACCAACAGTCTTCGAGGTGCCGGTCCTTGGACTGTCGGTCTTGTAGGTGCCGGCCTTGGAGGTGCCGGTCTTGGAGGTGTCGGCCTTTGGGACCGATGGTCTTCGAGGTGCCGACCTTTAGGTGCCGGTCTTGGGGGTGCCGGTCTTGGAGCTGTCGGCCTTTGGGGCCGTCCAAAATTTTTTTTTATTCTCCATGGGGTCAACTGGCTCCATCAAATGCCCTCCACACTCCTTGAGCTTGCGTGCCCTGCATCAGCTAAGCGAAAGGAGTGTAGAACTTCAAGAATTTTTTGGAGGCAAATTGATTACCTCACGCCCACCACTGGAAGCAGTGTACGCTAACTTTTTTGGGGGGATGCTCGTTAGTTAGCCGTTGAGGCAAAGTTGAGGCCGTCGAGAACCTTTTGAACCCCGGAGGGTGACCAGAGGGTGCTTGGGCCAGGCTCGGTGCCTTTTCTTTAAAGAAATTGGTCTCCTTCTGTAGGGTTGATCTGCCCCCCAGGAAACTCTGTTGATTGGAATCCGCAGGTCTTGAGCTTGAGGGTGCCGACACAGAGCCGATCTTGAGGTGCCGACGCGGAGTCGGTCTTTGGCGGTTTCCTGTAACACATCCAGACACTAATGAAAAGAAACTTTTTTCTCAGTGTAGTATACTTAGCTTTTTCGCAGCTGTTTGCCTTCGCGGGTCTTTGGTGCCAACGCAGAGTCGGTCTTTGTTGCCGATGCGGAGTCGGTCTTTGGTGCCGACACGGAGTCGGTCTTTGTTGCCGACGCGGAGTCGGTCTTTGGTGCCGACGTGGAGTCGGTCTTTGGTGCCGGTGCGGAGCCGGTCTTCTGTGCCGACGCCGAGCCGGTCTTTGGTGCCGACGCGGAGTCGGTCTTGTTGCCGACGCGGAGTCGTTCTTTGGTGCCGATGCGGAGTCAGTTTTAAGTTGCCGATGCGGAGGCCGATCTTCTGTGCCGACGTGGAGGCCAGTCTTTGGTGCCGACGTGGAGCCGAACTTTGGTGCCGGTGCGGAGTCGGTCTTTGGTGCCGGTGTGGAGGCCGGTCTTCTATGCCGATGTGGAGGCCGATCTTTTGTTGCCGACGCGGGGCCGGCCTTTGTTGCCGATGCGGAGTCGGTCTTTGGTGCCGACGCGGAGTCAGTCTTTGTTGCCGATGCGGAGTCAGTCTTTGGTGCCGATGCGGAGTCGGTCTTTGTTGCCGACGCGGAGTCGATCTTTGGTGCTGGTGCGGAGCTGATCTTCTGTGCCGACGCGGAGTCGGTCTTTGGTGCCGACGCGGAGTCGGTCTTTGTTGCCGATGCGGAGTCGGTCTTTGGTGCCGACATGGAGCCAGTCTTTGGTGCCGATGCGGAGTTGGTCTTTGGTGTCGGTGCGGAGGCCGGTCTTCTGTGCCGATGCGGAGCCGGTCTTCTGTGCCGACGCGGAGGCTAGTCTTTGGTGCCGACACGGAGCCGGTCTTTGGTGTCGGTGCGGAGCCGGTCTTTGGTGCCGGTGCGGAGGCCGGTCTTCTGTGCCGGTGCGGAGCCGGTCTTCTGTGCCGATGCGGAGGCTGGTCTTTGGTTGCCGATGTGGAGGCCGGTCTTCTATGCCAACGTGGAGGCTGGTCTTCTGTGCCGACGTAGAGGCCGGTCTTCTGTGCCGATGCGGAGCCAGTATTTGTTGCCGACGCGGAGCCGGTCTTTGGTGCTGATGCGGAGGCCGGTCTTCTGTGCCGGTGCAGAGCCGGTCTTATGTGCCGACGCGGAGGCCGGTCTTTGGTACCGACGAGGAGTCCGGTCTTCTGTGCCGACGCGGAGGCTGGTCTTCTATGCCAACGTGGAGGCCGGTCTTCTATGCCGACGTGGAGGCTGGTCTTCTGTTGCCGACGCGGGGCCGGTCTTCTATGCCAACGTGGAGCGTCTTCTGTTGCCGACGCGGTGTCGGTCTTTGTTGCCGATACAGAGTCGACCTGCGTGACATTTTTAAGCATCAAAGAAAAAGTATTAAGTGCAGCGTACTTAGCTCTTGCAGCACCCTTGTTTTTCTTCTGCGGGCTTGAGCGCTTCCGCTCGCTAGTGGTCTGCCCCCCAGGGAATCAAGTTGGTTGGTGAGCTGGCTTTGCTGAATCTTTAGCTCCTTAAGGAGAAATCCTGCACCGCAGCCACTTTTATGGCTCTCAGCTGACTTTGAAACTAGGCTTGCTCGCATTCTCTTTTCTCTCCATAGCGTTGCAGTGATCATTTCCTTTTCCTTCTTCTCTACAGGGAGTTAATTCAGAAGGCTGATCAAGCCTTCCCACGGTGAGATCTGTACTACTGATCCTTTTGGTGATGGAATCTTTACAGTGGATGGCGAAAAGTGGTGCCACCAAAGAAAGGATCTTCAAAGTGGAGTTCGGTGCTGAGCTAGACACTCTCTTGGGCTCCGATGAGTTCGAGACATGCTTTAGCAAGGCTTTTGGTGACTTTAACTCCATGGTATTCTAAAGATATGTCGATATGTTCTGGGACATCAAGGAGCTTCTGAACATTGGACTGGAGGCTCACTGAAGAAGAACCTCAAAGTGATTGATAACTTGTGTACCAATCGGTTCTTCCTAATGCTAAGCAAGCATCCTCTGATATAGGAGAGGATTGCCATTGAAACCAAAGATATTAGCTGCCGCTTCTGCATGGGCTCGGGAGCCAGAGGTGTCATCGCTCACCGATGCAAGATACGTGGATCCGGCCAAACGACCATGGACGGGATGGTGGCCATAGCTGGCGATGTCCGTGGGAGGAGTCAGTACGAGCATAACTTTGGAAGACGATCATTAAGATGCAGCAGCCATAGTACAGGCTTCCATCGCGTGCACACAACCTCATGCATGCAATCCACCTTCCTTCAATTATATATTATGTGCATGTAAACCTTACCCAGCCAAGGTGGAAGCAAGAGTTGGGGGGAAAAGGAGTTGAGTGAGACGGCTGTGAGCCTTATCCTTGCAATTGCGAAACTGGCACTCGTTTGGTCACTGCAGGGAGAGGCTGGGGGCCGCCTAGAGAGTGAGGCCGCTGTGAAGTCTTGGGCCACCGTGGCTGTTGGGGAACGCGGCTGCTGTGGATGACCTGGGGCCTCTGTGAACATCGGGGGCCGCCGTGGGGAAACTGCGGCCGCCGTGATCTGGGGCCACTGTGGAGTCTCGGGCCGCCGTGGGATCTCGGGGGCCGCTATGAGGGGATTGACCGTTGAGGATGAGAGGCCGCTATGAGGGGCTGTCGTGGGATCCAGAAGCTGCTGTGAAGGGCCGTCGTGGAGGAAGAGGCCATCGTGGGATCCGGAGGCTGCCGTGAAGGGCCGTCGTGGAGGAAACCGGGGCCGCCGTGATCTGGGGCTGCTGTGGAGTCTCAGGCCGCCGGGCGTTACTTTTGCAACTCATGAACTGCTGCATTTAAGGCCTGAACTTATTGATTGACAATGGTCAGCTGGTTAATTAGAGCAGCTGAAGTTGGTGGTGAGGGAGGAGCATAGAGAGAGAGTGGTCCTTTGCTGCTCAAGGCTATGCGGATGCCCCCCGGCATGATTAGTGAGGACCTTCGGCACGCGCGTCACCACCATGGCTATCTTAGAGGGGACAAAGACTTATAGGTCAGGGAGACATAGCTCTCTTTCCTTCAGCACGTCCCCCCTACCTGGCGCGCCAATCTGTTGCCGCCAAATCACTTTTGAGGAGCATCAAGCGACAGAAATGCTTCGCTGGCCTTTAGAGGAATGATAGGGACCGCCTCCTTCAGCCGGAAACCTGCAAGAAAAGTTCCGGACTGGTGGTTCCAGCGGGAACCCTCCGACGCTCAAGTCAGCGATCTGGAGAACATGAATTTTTTAATGAAAGAGTAGATTGAGTTTCTTCCCCCCTCCTTCTTATTGGGGGATTGGGGTCTTTTATACCTGTTCGGGGGTCCTCTTACCCTTCACTGCTAACAGCCAAGTAAATCTTCGTAGGTGGGTGCACTAACTGCTAAACGTATGTCATAAGTACGCCTCTTAATTTTTTGGAAACCATCCATGACCTTAGTAATTGCCGGTTCATAATATTTGGTGACCGACGTGATCCTGGTAAAGCCACGTGGAATTCATTGCAGCAAGCAGATGCTTGTCGGCCTCTGCTGCTGAGGCCGACGGCGAGACCGACGCTGGTGCTGACACCGAAGCCGACGTCAACATCGTAACCAACGCTTAGACTGGCCGCGGCCGCCTCCGAGTCCGAGGTAGGCCGTGGCCGACACGGATGTTGAGATGGGCCGTGGCCGACTCCGAGGTTGGATTGGGCCGTGACCGACATCGAGGTTGGATGGGCCTTGGCCAACACGGATGTCGAGATGGGCCACGGTCGACGGCGAGGTTGAGATGGCCCATGGCCGACACGGATGTCGGGATGGCCGTGGCCGACGCTGAGGTCAGGATGAGCCGTGACCAACATCGAGGTTGGGATGGGCCCTGGCCGACATGGATGTCGAGATGGGCCGTGGCCGACTCCGAGGTCGGATTGGGCCGTGACCGACATCAAGGTCGGGATGGGCCTTGGCTGATACGGATGTCGAGATGGGCTGCGGCCGACGCCGAGGTCGAGATGGCCCGTGGCCGACACGGATGTCCGGATGGCCGTGGCCGACGTTGAGGTCGAGATGGGCCTTGGCCGATACGAAATTCGGGGTAAGCCATGTCAAGCCCAATGGCCAAGGAATTGGCTCGCGCGTTCTTTGACCCGATCGGCCTTAGAGCTGTCGGCCTTGGAGCTGCCGGTCATGGAGCTGTCGGCCTTGGAGCTCTCGGCTTTGGAGCTGTCGGCCTTTGAGGCTGACGGTCTTCGAGGTACCGGTCTTCGAGGTGCCAGTCTTGGAGGTTGTCGGCCTTTGGGACCGACGGTCTTCGAGGTGCCGGTCCTTGGGGTTGTCGGTCTTGGAGGTGCGGGCTTAGAGGTGTCGGCTTTTGGGGCCGACGGTCTTTGAGGTGCTGGCCTTGGGGGTGCCGGTCTCGGAGCTGTCGGCCTTTGGGATCGTCCAAATTTTTTTTTTTTATTCTTCATCGAGTCAACTGGCTCCATCAACATTCAACCTTCTTGTTATGACGAAAGTATAGAAATATATCTATTTCCACTCATCACTTTGTGGCCGGCCGGTGGTTTCCTTCGAGAACAAGGAATTCTATTTGTTTGATAAGACTGCAGTTACTAATTACTGAGATAATTGGATCATGTGACGGGGCTTATGTTATCGCACCAAGAAAAAGACTTTATTCACCGCTTTTGATGCATAATGTCGTATATTGAACGTAGCTATTAACCGTACGTTTATGCGTATGCATATCTTACTCATTAATGATGTGTTTCACATGCGCATATGTATGAACATGTACGTTTGATACGCGATTTTGTACATCGAAAATGATTGATTGACAATAACTTTTTCCTAGCACCAAATTACCACGACAGTCAGGAAGAAAGGATGAAAAAAAAAAAAAAATTCCGTGGGTTCTTTTTACGCACAGCTCACCTCAAATCTGCTAAAAAAAGTTATAACAAATTAATGATCTACATAAAATTATACTTATCTATCTATACTTATAGTAAAATATTAATAATCTAAAAAATATACATAAAATAAGTATAAAAAAATAAAGATATTAAATAAAAATATGATAATAAAAAATAAAATAAGAAATAAAATTATTTATTAAAAAATAAAATAATCTAATTGATAATAAATTAAGAAAAAATTAATTTAAATAAGTTATATATATTTATATAAAGATGTATTTATGCAAAAAGATGATTGATATAGAAAAAAAGATAAAAATAAATTAAAAATTATATGAAAGAAATTAATAAAAATACTTGATATTTTTATTTTTTTAAAAAAATATAATTTAAAGAGAGTTGAATAAAATAAATTATATAATAAATTTTAATTAATTTGAATTCAAAGCTTTGTGGTACTTGTAAACAAGTCGATCATGTGAGGTGCCTTAATTAAACTGTGAAGATGAATGAGATCGTCTAGATCACGAGATGAATCGAACGTAGGGAGGGAAAGGGAGAGATAAGAGACCTCGAGCTGCTGAGCTATGTAGCTTAAGCTAGTATCTTTTACGCCATTCGAATTCTTCGTGCTCATAGTCTTTTCATTAAGAAAGATTCTCTTACTGTTATCCGATGGTTCCGATAGGACTGCGGTGATCAAGTTGCAATTAACCCATTGCTACATGACATTCGGATTATCCTTTAGGAAGCTCACAAAGTTCATATCTATCGGAAAGCCAACTTTGCGGCTAACTAAATTGCGGCCTCAATGGCTTATTGTTCTGGAGTTTGGATTTGGGAGCAGAATGATTCATGCTCTTTGTATTTAAACAGATTTTATTTTCTAATCTATCTGAACTGATTTGCACTAAATCAATATAATTATCGGTTTGTACTAAATTTTTTTTAAAAAAAACCTTGAGCTGCACGTCGATCATGGCTTTCTACTGAAATTTGGAGACCAAGTGGCCTAGCTCTCGTTAAATGGCTTGCCATTCTTGCCTTCCAGTCTCCCGCTATACTTCCTCGATTTTCTTTTTCAATCTTCCTCAATAACCTGCCACCCCCACGTCTCCTATTGTAGTTTATTCCTCAATTTTCTTTTCCAATTGGACCTCCTTGGGTCCCTGGAAAGTCTACCCAGGCTTCCCTTGTAAAAATAATTTAACAGAGAGGTCTTATAGTTGGCCAAGAAAATATACTTTAGAAGCACGGTTATCAATAATTTGTTCATGAGGTCAACAAGTCAGATGATTTATAAAGCAGGCATACAAAATATTTTATTATAAATAAATAAAAACAGCTGGACCGTGGACCGATCGACTTGTTCATGGTTTAAAGCGATAAATCAACACCTATCCCGGAATTAAATTAGTACCTGGCCGATGCTCATGAACGATGGTACCCGTTTTTTCCTCTGTTCTCGTAGCGATCGCCAGCAGCTTGAAGCCTCCCACTCTCTTTACTGCAAATCGAAAGCTTCTTCTACTGGACTCAATATCTGCTATCGTTTTGTTACGAATAAAAACTTACATCAGTGTTTTCCCCGGAGAAGGCGGACATGGATGGCTTGTAAATGAGTCATGAATGTGTGAATCATGAACAACATTCATGACTCATTCACATTCCTGACTCATTCACAAGCCAAACAATAACTTCATCCTCTATCAAATTTTTATACAAAGCATGTCGTATTGATATATTAGAGGAGCAGAACAGTGCCATTGAAATCAGATGTATTTATTTTTTTAATTTTTGAATTAATAAAAGAAGCATTTTTCTTCAATCTTTCCTCGTTTATATGAAAGATGAATGTTTATATAAAAATTCAAAATATATTATAAGGCTGTAATTTTAGTATAATGTATATAAGAGGATTAAAATTATAGCTAATATATTTAAATATGTTCGTGATTGATAGAAGTAAGGATCTTCTATCGCTAATCACTATTACGGTCCATGAACATTCTGAATGTGATAATCTTATCCAGATTATTGTGTAGAGATACTTAGTGAAGGTATATATATAATAAGATTATATAGGGCTTGGACCGATATAATTTGAATATTTATTTAAGACCATTATAAAGAATTCAATTTATGTCACAAGATGATCATATATAAATCAACCTTAATTCTGATTTAATCACAGACTCTTTGATTGTGCTATTGAATCTTTTGATTTGTTTGTTAAAGCTTATTTGATATTGGGCCCAATACTTATATCTTGGAGGTTTAATAACACATTCGGTGGGAATGTGATTTAAAGATATGAAATCCATGGCTTTAAAAAGAAGCTTAAAATTAGTTCATTTAAGTATTGATTATGGGGCTAAACAGTTATGCGCGCAATTTATGATTCGATTATAAATTAACTGTTTAACTAGTAAATCAATAGTACTTAAGAATAAGAGAAAATTAGAGGGGTATAATGGTTATTACACCTATATCTAATTATGAAATAATTATGAAGGGCTGAATTACATGTAATGATTATATTAGTGGACAACTCAAGTTTTTAAGTAAAATTAGTATGTAATTTTCAAGAGTGCAGTCTCAAATAACTTCAAGATTAATAAACTGAATAAATAATTAAAGAGTTTTAATTGAGTTTATTCAAGTTTATTGGAGCTTAAAATTATGGGTCCATGGTCCCCATATAGTTAATCGCATCGAATACTCTTGGATTGAATGATTAATGTGATTAATTATTATGTTTTTTTACTTTATAATAAGTGTTATTGTGGAACATCACACATGAGAATTTTGCTCTTGTAAGTAGCGCATACTATGAGTTGATGGAGAGAGAGAAATTTTATTTGTTTTTGATATTTTTGATAATGTGATTATTAAGAATATAAAAATAAATAAATTTAATTTATATTATTATATTTAATTTAGATATTATTTGTAAATTAGTTGCAAATGAGAAAATAACTTTTTCTTTGATATGATCAAGGAGTTGACGTTGAGAATTGTTCCCATGCGATCAAAATTAAATGTTGTAACAGATAAATATTATCTAAATGTTATAACAGATAAACGTTATCTAAATTAAAAGTTGTAACAGATAAACGTTATCTACATCAAATATTGTAACAGATAAATGTTATGTAAATTAAATGTTATAATAGATAAACGTTATCTACATCAAATATCTAAATTATATTTCTGATTCACCTAGAGCCTATAAATATGGCATAAGGTGGACTTTTAGATGAAAGGAAAAATGAAAGAAAAGTTTCTTTTATCCTTTTTCTCTCTTATTTTATGTGCACTAGAATTGTGATAGAAAATCAAGAGTGAGCCCACTCTCATAATTCGATACCGATCTTGAGAAAGGTGAGGAAGGCTCTAGTTTCATTTAATTAATTTGCAGTGCAGGTTTTATAAAGTACCTTGGCCCGTAAACTCTACCATGGAATTCTTCATCCATAGCCTCGAATCCGATAGTAAGGCGCGTTATTCCTTCGAGACCT
>UESW01004335.1:0-15207 GCA_900491605.1 Calamus simplicifolius
GTGAGGCCTTGGGTCATTACAACCTTCATCTTGTGTAGCATCAGACTACAAATGAAACTGAACAAGATGCTCTAGCCGATTGCTGGAGTCTGAAGGAATTCACTATCCTTCTATGGCATCTCCAAATAATCTCAGCCCAAACCTCTTCATCAATTGCTGGTAACATCTGTCACCCATTTGCTCACAAGGCTAATCTTTCAAATTAATAATTTTGAGGCCTCAGAAAACCTTTTTGCAAGCCATATCCCACTCACCAATTCATAACCTCCCCCTCAAAACCATAACCTTACAAAAAATCTTCTTCAAATTCAATCAATATTCTTAACTAATCATTCTGGTGGCTAAAACACAATATACAATACATAGGAATGAAACTTGGAACAGAATTAATAAGGCTAATCCTATTTGCAGTTAAATTATACTACCCTTCCTCCCCAGTATTCAATTATCCACCTTTTTTATCAGAAGCAACCAATCTTCTTCTAACCGTTGACCTTCTCCATCAGAGAGGGGAGGAAACAAGAGATCAAAATCAATAGTACAGTCGATCTGTCAATTTCAAAGCTTGAACAAATGAAGAGCACCTATGTTTAATCATTTGCTAACTTTTAGAGGTTGATGCATAAAAATCAACTAAATGTTCCTTGCATTAATGAAATCCAAGAAACAGGTACTACTGAATCATCAAATAGAAAGTTTCTCACCCTTAACAGGAGGTTGGGTTGCAACCAAGGCTAGTAAATTCAAAATATAACCTAAAGGACAAGAAAGAAACTTCCTACAATTCAGCTTCATACACAACTTGGAAGCAAGCACGCTTGTTGCAGATCCTTTCAGTATTGACCTCAAACGTTATTTTGGGTGCATTTTCCCTTTCCTTATCTTATTAAAAAATAAGAAAAAAGAGGTAGCTGTGACTATTGCACAATATGGAATGCCATATGCTAGCCCAATCCAACTGATTACAGACTACAAAGTTCCTAAAAATGAAGCTAGAGCAAACCATGAAGAAATATGAAAAATAAAAGCTACCTTTCCACTCATGCTACTAACAAATCATAGAACCTGTGGCCAAGGCGGATTGAGCTTTAACATCCCCAATCAACAAAAAATCTCACAGTCTGAGGACAACGACAGTGATCTCCATTGAACTATTTTTGTTACTACTTATGAGCTCTAAATACCTGGGATTTAACATTGCAATCTTGCAACTCATCCAGAAGGAGCATGAGACAACCAAAGCTCTCTCTGAAATACTAAACAAGTTTCTTAAGTAAGAGACTGTCCAGAGCAAACCAGTATATCAATGAGTGAAAGGAAACAAACAACCTGATAGTTTCTTCTTCTTTCCCATCAAAGCTTGCAGTCTGCTGGAACTTTACCAGCACACGAATCAATGTAACTTCAAATTTTCAGCTAATGAAGAACGGCTAACTCAGAAATTTCTCTTCAGTCAATAAAATAGCATTAACAGCTAGAATGGGTTCCATTTCAAAGGAAAAAGTGTATAAAGTTAAAGAAAGTCGACTTTTGCACCTCGTTAAACATATATCCTAGTGCTCCAGTATTGTAGTGCAGGAATGCTATCCCTTGTGAACTCCTGATACTTTCTTCTTCTTTCTCATCAAGGCTTGCAGTTTGCTGGAAGTTTACCAGCACACGAAGCTACCTCAGAAATTTCCCTTCAGTCAATAAAATAACAGCTAGAATGGGTCCCATTTCAAAGGAAAAAGTGTATGAAGTTGAAGAAAGCCAACTTTTGCACCTCAATAAACATATATTCTAGTGCTACAGTATTGTAGTGCAGGAATGCTAACTCCAATTTTGGAAAACTTGCTCTATCTAACCAACGTTGTACCATCTGTGAAACTCATTTCCAAATTTGCCTAAATACATTTACTATTTCTTTTTAATCCACTTTTGATATAAATCATCGGTCAGATTTTCACAGCTTGAGAAACCATGGAGAAAATTGGGTTAACCATAAGCAACTACCGGCAATCTTCTATGTTCAGATTGAGTGCTCTATAGCTCACTTTGTAAACTGGATCCTCTCAAAAGAGATGCTCTAGATTGGACTACATTAGCAGAAATGACAACAGCATGGTCCAAGGACCCAAAGTGGTTAAGAGACCTTTCTGTTTTCCCATAATTTTTCCTAGTAATTTTTGTTGAATGACTTTTCTTCTTGCTAAGATTGAATATAAGGATTAAAACTGTAGAGAAAGCAAAGACAATAAATGTAACAAAGATAAACAAAATATAAAGATAACATTAAGTTCTGACCAAGTTTTTTAATCAAATAGTCGTTAACATCTGTATACATATGCAAGGAAAAAAGAAATCTTCCAATAATTAATTACAGCTAAGCAAGTAATATTGTGAGAAGACCAAAAAACAGCTCAGAGGTCCTGGATGCAAAAATTTGCATGTTTGTGTGTGTGTATATTTTTTCTTGTATGGCTCAACATAGGGGATAATTTCAGGCCAATCAAGATTGCTGATTTTCTGAGCACGGAAGTCTTTGTTGCTGAACTTTACACTATGAATAATAACTGAAAAAGAAAGGAGTTTATGCATGTTTGACTAAAATCATTCATCCAGAGCTGCTTTTCAAAAATAGACAACGGAACCTCTTTTGTGAATCAAATATCCAAAACATGATAGGAAAGAAACACAAGAATTTCATACCAAAATTTAAGGTTTCTGACCTTTCATGCATGAAAATCTTGATCATTTAACTTTATACCATGAATGATGTCTAAAAAAGAAAGGTATTTATGTATGTTTGACTAAAATCATTCATCTAATGCCACTTTTCAGATATAGATAGCAGAACCTCTTTTCGTGAATCAAATATCCAAAACATGATAGGACAGGAACAAAAGAATTTCACGTTGAAATTTTCTGTATGCCATATAAGGCTGCAAGAGAGTAAACATTCAGGTTACTTGTTCCAAATACTAGGATCATACTAATACTTCTTCATGAAGTAAATATAGCTTATTAACAACCATGTTTTGAAAATAGCATCCACACTAACATTTACAATACACATTTATCAGCCATGACAAAACACACAAGTACCTCTCCAATGAACAGGCATGGCAAAGGACAGTCTACCCTTCAAACTGCGCATTGAATCCACCAAGATGACATTGAGGTGAAAAATTCCGACGAGATGGAAGACCAGGAAATCCAATTCTGGGCATCCTTCGATCAAAACTGCCTATGGCAGGGAAGCGGTCATAATCTCCACCAATCATTGGAAACCTTTGTGGAACAACTGGGTAAAACATTGGAGGATGATAGTTGGGCCATGCAGATGTGCTCTCCCTTTCAATCCGCTTGTTAACATACTTTTTGTTGACCCAATGAAAATTATATTTTTCTTTCCAGCTTCTCCCTTCAAATAGCCTACCATCCAGCAATCCAAACTCCTCCACAAACTTACGCTTCCAAAGCTCGTCATCTGACGACATGTACCTCAACTCAGAACAAGTGCATGCAACCCTTGCAATGTCAACACCCGGAATAAGCTCAAGAACCTTGATTTTGATATCAACAGGAAGGAGCATGAAGCATGCTGGCAGAGGCAACCCATTCTTCTGACAAATATCAATCAAGAGATGTAAAGATAGCCCATCTTTCACTGCTTTCCAAAGTTGAAATATCTCCTTCTCTTCCTTTTGACCCATGGAATCCATATCCAAACTTAACAAAGGTGCCAGTTTCAATCCATCGAAACACACACGATAAACATCCGGATGATCTCCATTCACATACCCATAAACCGTTATGTGATTCCCCATTACGGCAAACTTCAAGACGGCTATTTTTACGTCCTTTCCATCGTTACCACAGCCCACAAGACCAGGGACAGTGTATTGGTCACTGCAGTAGTGGCTGCCGAAGCCCATCCTTCCGGTAAGCGAGATCCATTGCCATCGTTGACCAGAAAACCCGACTCCAAGAACACGGCATGGACAACAATAACCAGGCGCCCGAGGATACCCTCGACCTCCTCCTCCTCCTCTTCCTTGACCCTCTTGAGGAACCCCGGAATCGACACAGATTTCTTCGCTACAGGAGACTCCTGGTGCACCTCCATGAGATCCATCGGGTCTTCGGCCGCCGTCCGGTTCGAATCCAGGGTTAGGACGGGTTCCAACATCGCATCTTGAACGGAAGGGACGGTGGAATTGGGGTTCTCCGCCACCATTTCTTGCGGTCGGTTCGAATCTAGCGTTGCCGCCGCATCTTTCTGGGAAGGAGCATCGGAATCGGGGTTCTTCAGCGGCGGAATCGGGGCTGGAGTTGGGGATAGGGCTTGAGGGTCGGGGGCGATTGAGAAGAAAAGGAGGTCGCCAGACGTGAGGCCGAGGGAGGGGAGGGAATCGCCGGGGGAGGGGAGAGGAGTTCATCGGTGCGATTGAGGGATAGCCGGACCGAATCAGGAGGGATCGAGGGGGAGAGCTTGGAGGCGATTAGGGTTTTGAGGTCGTACAGGGAAGAGCGGTCCGGAAGCTCGACCCGGAGCGTCTCCTTCGTCGCCATGGACCGCACTCGAAGCTTCATGGTTTCGTCGCGGATCGGCCTCGCTTCGCTTTCGCCGGGGAGAGATCAAAGTAGCGTGCAGCGTCCGTCTGGAGCAGAGCTTGGTCTTTGTGGCGAGGGGAGGAGGAGGGTAGGGTAGGGTAGGGTATATGGCGGTTGCACGCGCTTGTGAGATTTTGACACGTGTGAGAGAAGAGCTAGGCGATACGTGTGGAGAAAGCCACACGCGTACATTCATACGTATGATATGGCCTAAACATGAACGGCAGGGATTATCGGAGACCACGCATCTCAAAGTTGCCCGAAGTTAGATTGACGAATTCAGGCTTCCCTCTCCTTAAAGATGGCACTCGTATTCACACCCATGGCTGGCGCGTCGGCCTTGGGGGCTGGCCGGGAGCTTCTATTGGCACCCACAAAAATCCTCTCAGCACCCGCATAAAAAAAAAAAAAAAAAAATTTGCTAACTACATCCACACCTTAACTCACTATACCCATCCATTTTTTTAATCCCTAAATTACCCCCACCCCAATTTCACCCTCACAATTTCTCAGCACACCCCACCCACCCCCCTCCCCGTTTTCATCCGCGCCGGCCCCCCCTCCCCGCCCCCCACCGATCCTCTCCTCCTCTCCCGGCGGAGCTCCTCCTCCCCTTCCGGTGGAGCACCTCCTCCCTCCCGGCGGTTCTCCGGCCAGGTGAGTCCCATTTTTTTTTTTTTTACTTACCTCCCATGCTCTCCGGCGGGTTGTTCGGCATGGGAGCTCCCATGCCGGCAGCGGTCCGGCATGAGAACGAGGAAGGGAGCCGGCGGCCCGCCGGCTCCCTTCCCCGTTAAGTTTTTTTTTTTTTTTGTGAGTGCCGGCGGCATTCCCGCCCGGAGCTCCCTCTCCGGCGGGTTGTCGGCGGGTTGTCCGGCATGGGAGCTCCCATGCCGGCAGCGGTCCGGCATGAGAACGAGGAAGGGAGCCGGCGGCCCGCCGGCTCCCTTCCCGTTAAGCATTTGTTTTTTTTTTTTTGTGAGTGCCGGCGGCATTCCCGCCCGGAGCTCCCTCTCCGGCGGGTTGTCCGGCGGGTTGTCCGGCATGGGAGCTCCCATGCCGGCGGCGGTCCGGCATGAGAACGAGGAAGGGAGCCGGCGGCCCGCCGGCTCCCTTCCCCGTTAAGCAATTTTTTTTTTTTTGTGAGTGCCGGCGGCATTCCCGCCCGGAGCTCCCTCTCTGGCGGGTTGTCCGGCGGGTTGTCCGGCATGGGAAGCATAGGAAGCATGGGAGCTCCCATGCCGGCGGTCCGACATGAGAACGAGAAAGGGAGCCGGCGGCCCGCCGGGTCCCTTCCCCGTTAACTTATTAATAAGTTTACTGTGGGTTACTTATTAACCCATAGTAAACTTATTAACCCACTTGCACACACACTACTAAATTTTGGCAATTGCACTTATTGGCTTGTCATTCTTGGTCAATTTAGTCTTATAATTCATCAATGTAAATATGAATTTTTTGTTCAGTTTCGTCATATAACTTGTCTTCTTGATTTGCATTTTGATTGACGTATATGCTGATACTCAGTTTCAGATATGGATGCTGGTTCCTCGTGATTTAGACCCACGGCGTCAGCCAGAAGACGTCGTGCCGGTCATGCTGGGGCCGAGGTTCCTGCTGCACCATCGCCCCTGCTGAGATAGTAGACGAGGACATGCCCGCTATGGACGTTGAAGGTGAAGCTGTCGGCCATGTCCAGGAGGTCCAGAGGATGAGTCTGTCCTGAGTGGTTTCAGGACACATATAGCAGCCTCGATCTAGAGGCAACAGGTATTGTTTAATTGCTATTGCATTTTACTTTCTTTAATGTATCGTTACGATACTGTGATATAAATTATTAATGGCATTTATATTACAGGAACGGGCTCCACTGAAGTGCATGAACCATGCTGCCAAGGTAGCTGAATGGCAGTGGTGGGCATCAGGGCAATCGAATAGGAAGTTCAGGGCAATCGTAGAGCAGTCTGGCCTTATAGATCTAGTGCACTCCTCTTATCGGTTCACCGATAAGATTCTTGTCTCGGGCTTTGTAGAGAGATGGCAGCCCGAGACGAACACCTTCCATCTACCCTATGGCGAGATGACTATTACATTGGACGACGTAGCCGCCATCTTAGGGATTACTGTCACGGGTTCCTCAGTGTCATGTGAGAGGATGAGCGATCGGGATGCTGAGGACATACTTGTTGAGCTATTGGGTGTGTCAGATACAGATGCGCGTCAGGAGGTTCTATCTGTACGCGGTCAATCTGTTAGGTTAGAGTGGCTGAAGAGTCATTTTCACACTGTATCTGATAGAGATAGCCATCACAGGATAGAGTGTGCAGCGCGGGGGTATTTGCTATTTTTGATAGGGTGCACACTCTTTGTTGATAAAAGTGGAACGAGGGTTCCTATAGCTTATCTTGCTCTATTTAGGGATTTGGATAGAGTGAGCTCATATTCCTGGGGTGCCGCTGCCTTGACTTTCTTGTACCGTCAGCTGGGGATTGCGTCTAGGGCATCAGTTAGACAGATCAGTGGATACATGACGCTGCTCCAGGCTTGGATTTATGAGCATTTTCCAGATCTCACTCCTCATCCATCCCTTGATTATACTGATGCGAGGCCCCGCGTGCACCGTTGGCATCCTGGCACTCCATCACGTACCACGATGGACCATTTAGTGTTTCTTTGTGAGTCATTGGACGTTATGAGGGCCGATCAGGTATGTACCATGATGTATCGCTTGTATATTTAAGTTTTTTAAATTTGCTATATATGAGCTAGCTGGGTATTGTTTATATGTTGCAGGTCATTTGGGATCCCCATCATCATCAGCGAGCTGATCGTCCGTTCCTAGACATTGCATTCTTCAGTGGATGCCTGAAGTGTATGGATGTCGTAGAACCCTATCATCCTGAAAGGGTTCTACGACAGTTTGGTCGGATACAGACGATCCCTCGCGCGCCACTAGCCCCTGCGCGAGCCAGTAGAGGACCGACAGCAGGATCGTACCGTATTGCGTATGTCTTCTTGGATCAGTTATGGGAGGAGTGGGAGGATCACGTACTGAGCCAACGTCGTAGGAGCCATCCGGTTGTCCGACCATCGGATTGTGTTCCAGGATATATGGCTTGGTATTCTCGTATCACGCACTTGGTTGTCCACCCCCCAGAGAGCCGATCCAGCATATATGATCGTGCACGAACTGAAGATGTCGATGTTGATCTTGACGTTTACCGGCGGCACTGTGAGGATGCCATCAGCATTGTACCAACACTCTACATATGGGTCGGGTGGAGATTGCATCATTTGGGACCGACTACATGTACGATGTTATGTCGCATATGGTTGATGTTCTGCAGGTCAGCACATCTCGACTGTTGAGCCTGATGTGCCTGGACCTAGTCATGCGACACCTGATGTGCCTGGACCTAGTCATGCACGACCTGATGTTCCTGGATCTAGTCGGGCACCCACACAGCAGTATAGGCATCGACGACGACGGGCTGGGGATTGATTGGGATTTGTATTACTTTTGCTTGTTACAAAGTCAATATTTTGTTATATGTAACATTCAAAGCAAATGAAATGAAATGAAAGTTTCAATTCCAATTTTTTTATCTTATTGTCAAACATTTCATCCCATGCCATCCCGTTTCATCCGTGCCATCCCGTGCCGCTACGTGCCGGGCCGCTTGTATTAACACCGCACAATTATCGCGTAAATCGAATTGATTATATCTAAAATATAATGACATGGGTTATTGAAAAATATCAAAGGCCAATCAAAGGCGTGCCGTGCCAATGAAACGCTTGCCGGACCAATATTACGCGTGGGCCATCAATTGGTGCCCCGTGCCGATCTGCGCACCAGATGGCCCGGGACCCATATCCTCCTCGACATTCCACACAACCACAAAGCCCCGTGCCGGCCCGTGCCGGTGGCGTGCCAGATTTTATTAAAGATTTTGAAATAACTCAATAAATCACTCATTTTTAAAATATTGAAAATATAATTTGAGTACCCTCTTGTCTGCGCACCCGACGGCCCGGGCCCCATATCCTCCTACCCATTCCACACAACCACAAAGCCCCGTGCCGAATATATCCTCCGTTCGGTCTGACAGAGCTGAACAGAGGCAAACTGTTCGGCCCTGTGTCGCCGAACAAATGGCCTCTGTTCGGCCCAGTGTGGCCGAACAGAGGATATATGTTCGGCACACAGGACCGAACACAGGCCTTTACTCGAAAAACCCTTGTTCGGTCCTGTGTGGCCGAACATATATCCTCTGTTCGGCCACACTGGGCCGAACAGAGGCCATTTGTTCGGCGACACAGGGCCGAACAGTTTGCCTCTGTTCAGCTCTGTCAGACCGAACGGAGGATATATTCGGCACGGGGCTTTGTGGTTGTGTGGAATGGGTAGGAGGATATGGGGCCCGGGCCGTCGGGTGCGCAGACAAGAGGGTACTCAAATTATTTTTTCAATATTCATAAAATTGAGTGATTTATTGAGTTATTTCAAAATCTTTAATAAAATCCGGCACGCCACCGGCACGGGGCACTAATTGATGGCCCGGCACGCGTATTATTGGCCCATCCGGAATAGTATAGTATTTGGATCTTCTTCGCGTATTGTTGGTCCGGCACATACCGACACGGGATGGCACGAATGGAACGGGATGGCACGGGATGGAATGTTTGACATTAATCGAAGTGTATACAAACAATTTGCACACATAAGAAGATAAAAAAAATGATATTAAAACTTTCATTTCATTTCAATTGCATTGAATGTTACATAAACAAAATGTTGACTTTGTAACAACCAATGCACTCTACAACTCAACAGTCTCGCTAAGTATAACATCGGACGATATATTTTCTCTGAACTGTTGAATCCTAGATTCATAAGAATTGGCCCATCCGGAAGCACAAGGTAAATGGTATTTTTGCCAGTTGGTTGCTATTGGCGGTACTGGATGACCCGGCAACAAGAAAACCTACAAAGAGTAATCAAGTTTAAAAAATCATCAAGAATAACAGCAATGTCTTAAATTGACAAAGAGTAATATATTTAATACCTCAACAAAATGGTTGCTATTAACGAAGGCCACTGCAATGTCTTTACGGGATACAAGAGGAAGAGGCACCGATCTGAGCGGTAAGAATGTCAGACATTGTTGCAAGGAGAGGTGGTACAGGACAACATTGTAGCATGATGCTATAAGATGCCCCATATCTGGCATGGTCATCCACCGGTCATATGGCGGACAATCCTCAAAATATGATAATGCATGAGCGATCTCGTCAACCCTCCCCTCGACAGCATACAATGCGTGATAGTGCTCTATATGATAGTTCAACTCATGTAATAAATCCCTCCTGACACGTGGCCAATCTTCCTCTCCGAAGCCAAGTAAGTCAGCAATTGCTTGGAATCCACAGTTGCCATCAGCTTTGACATCCTTGATGTGCTGGATGAATGCCCTCAACCCGTCTGGAAGTTGATTTATATAGATCATTGGCTTATGTGACCGGATTCGTTGACGAATAACCTACAAATTGTATTGAATGATATGAATTATATAAAATAAACGATAAGCTATATTAAAGAAAAGCTTCGTACCTTCTTCTTTGGCTGCCCCTTCTGCATCTGCATCCTTGGGATCCCTAAAATATTTTGCTGCGAACCAGGTGAATAACTATCCTGTCCAGATAGAACCAACTCAAATGCGGAAGGGTCACGGCGAGTAGAAGTATCAACCTCCAATGAAGCACGCCCACGTATACCGATCTTCCTTTTCGCAGGTTCTTCAAGAGATGTACTATCAGGACTTGCAATCTCTCTTAATTTCTTTAACATTTGCAATTGAGATGCCCCATCTAACTGCTCGAATTTCTCGGCAATTATATTCAACTCTGGTTTACAGGTCAACTTCAAACTTTGCACATTTTTAGCAGGCTGCATATCAAGTTTCATCCAATGAGGATCTATGCAGTCGAGGGGAATAGGCCGACCTTTCATCCTATACCACAAAATCTCATGAGCACATGGTAAGCCATGTGTGCGTCGAATAGCACACCCACAAGCTGATTCATGAATCTCAGCTGAATTGGCCCGATTCGATTGGGCAAGGATATGATTTAATGCACATATAGATATGAATCCTCGCAGTTCTTTGAATTCAGCAGGCTTAAAGTTGTGTTGCACGACCGTCAAACTCTTCTCGAATGAGGCTTTAATGTCGTGTGCTGCAACTCAATCAAACTATTTATTTTTGTCCAAGAAGACTCGAAAGTACCTTGGCTTGAACCAAGCTGTCTTTTAAGCCTTGCATGTGCACTTTCAGCCCTAGTAAGGTAAGCAAATTAGATCAAAGTTATATATCAAAGATAAAAATATAATATATGAATTGCTAAGGGAAATCTTTTTCTTGTAATACCTATTTGTTGTCACATTCCCGTAGTGCCTATAATTGTCCGTCCACGCTGCGACAAATCTTTCCCTGTATTTGCTCAACCAGGTATCTGATACATATCGCAAGGCATCTGGATACGAACTGAAATCTCTCTGAAGTGCACTCCAACGAACATTATAGTCATCTTCTGTGGCTGACAGACCAGTATATTCCAACTCATTATAAACATATCCCATTTCTCCTTTGTTTCAAATAATCTTTTGCATTGAGCCAGAACATTCCTACTAATATGCCATCTACATAACATATGTGAAGATGTAGGAAATACCCTCTTAATTGCATTCAATAGAGCCAAATCTCTATCTGTGATTATCACCTCAGGCAAAACATCAGCATCCATGACACTGCGCAATCTATCTAATGCCCATGTATAGTTATTTTCCCGCTCAGAGTCCATGTATGCAAAAGCAACAGAAAATGTGAGATTAGTTAATGTCACCCCCACAATCTCTAACAGAGGAAGACGATATCTATTCGTCTTGTATGTGCAATCCATAATCAATACATGAGGAAATGCACGTAACAAATCTATACATCCAGGGTGTGCCCAAAACAAGTCACGCACCACGTCAGTACTACCGCAACTCCTATGCCACTCAATATATTTAGCATCGGCTAATTTACCAAGAAGATGTTGCATCTGTGATCTCCCTGCTTTCTCTAAAACCTTACACCTCTGGCGTGCATTGTAGATCGTCTTCATTGTCGTAACATTGTGGGCATCTCTTTGCTTCAGTGTGGACAATATATCCTTTGGCCGAACCAAAGTTTTCGACATATCCACTAACAATGAAGTCTCCTCCCTAGATAATCTTCCAGCATATGAGTGTCCCTCGAAATGCTTCGCAGACGGATGATTGTGCACTCCACAAATAACCTCCAAAATCCAATCATCCGCAGTGTCCAATTTCCTTCCTCTTAATAAAAATGGGCATCCACACTTCTTTGTACCAATAGCCCTCTTCTTTGATCCCTTTTCCTTTTCCTTTCCGCTTGTGCATTTGTGCTTACCGCTCCTTTCGCAACCTAACTTGATTCTTGGTTTCCTAACATTGCTTCCCGAATCAGATGTTTTAATTACAATAACTAATCCGTTCCTCCTCCCAGCTTCCCGACACCAACTACACAATTCTTCTCTACTCTTGAATATCTACACAATAAATAGTATAATTTAGCAAGTATAGTATACAATTAAAACAAGTCAGCAACAATTGCAATCAAAATTATCATACTTCGTAAGTTGTAAATTCATTTGTGTAATCCATAACACAATCTGAGCCAATTTTGCTTGATTCGGTTGACGCATCATCCTACAAGGATAAAATATTATGTTAAATTTATATTTGGAACATAATGGTTTCGTTCGGCTAAGTATGGCCGAACGGAATAGATTTGTTCGGCCAGGGCTGGCCAAACGGAATAGATTTGTTCAGCCATCCCTGGCCGAACAGAAACAATATGTTCGGCATAACCTAGCCGAACAGAATGCATCTGTTCGGCCAGGTTAAGCCGAACATATTGTTTCTGTTCGGCCAGGGATGGCTGAACAAATCTATTCCGTTCGGCCCTGGTAGGCCGAACGGAACGCGATCCGGGAAAAAAAAAAAAAGACGATTCAGTTTTTAAAAACGAACCTTATCGTCACCGTCGCCTTCCCAGATTACTAGTTGCTTCTCCATTGTTGAAAAGAGAGCTACAAACCTTGTCTAGACCCTGATTTCAGAGACAATCGTTGAGAGAGGGAGGGAGGAAGGAGATGGCTGTGCCTGGGAGAGAAGTTTGGAAATGTTATTAGGGGTTTTGATCAGGTGGGTGTAGAGAGAAATAAGCAGGTAGAAAAGTAATTACATCTTAGGGTATTTTAGGTATTCTAATTTTAAGTAAGTGTGGGTGTGGAGAGTAATCTTTGGGTGCCAATAGAATTTCCCGGGCTGGCCAACCAAGTGATTATTTTTTTCCCCACTTACCCCCACAATTCCTCATTTTCTCATTCCTGTTTTCTTTTTCTTAATAGAGAAAAACTTATGTGAATAAATAAATAATGAAAATTAAAGAATCATATATATTAATATAACTAATTGAAGATGTAAGCAACAAAATTATCAATTTTAGCAGAATTATGAAAGATCATTCTTCAGTATTCAAGCATTCATATTTTAAAATTAAAACTATTTCATAATTAGGCATATTGAAGAACTCATTTCAAAAAAAAAAAATATAGGACAAAGTGGTGATATTAAAAATATAAATATCTCAAATTTATAACTAAATAAAGTTAAAAATAAGTGATTTGATTTGAGATATAATTTTAAAAAATAGATATAAAAATAATTTTATTTTATGAAAAAATAATTGGATTTCTTCATCTCCATTGTCATTCCTAATACAGGACCAACCAATCAAATTTGAGTTTAAAAAGGATGTAAACCAAATCATTTTCTATTAGTGACAAGGCCTCTCTCTCCTCTTTATTCATAGTGTAGTTAGTGGTTGCACCAATCGGTACCATCCAGGGTTCGAAATTATGCGAATTGAGTTGGAAGAAGGGTTCGGCATCCCAGTGGTGGCATCACCATTTATTATTTGTAAAAGTCTTCGATAATCATTGAAATTAGTTGGCTGGTTTTGATTTAGATTTTTTTTTTCCTTTCAAGTGGATATCTACCATTTTTGTTTTTATTAGCTTGAGTGCTAATATATAAAGTCACTAATATAAAATTAATTAATAAAAATTATTATGAAAATCAACCAATGCAATGCATAAACATGTGACTAGCATGTGTGTAATAGAACATATTGAGGGGTAAAATTGTTACGCATCAATAATCGTGTACGCGGCTAGGTTAACCCCGATTTCTGCTCGTTGTGCGACATTCGCCATGGACAAGTCAGCCTCGGTAGATCGGAACGTCCTAGCCCCTCACCGAGCCAGGGATTCTCGAGGTGCGGACCTCATCTTCCGGCTCCTCCAGCCGACCTATCTTGTTTCTCGGCCCCAGCCGAGCTATCGACTATCGCCTTCCGGCTCCTCTAGCCAACCTGTTGGCCCAGATGGTAAACCCAAGAAGGGGGGTGAATGGGTTCTTAAAAAATTTAACCTTTTAAAACGATTGGCTTTGGAATACACAGATTAAGTGCAGAATAAATATTAACCATAAACAAAGAGATAGAGAGAGAGAATCAAAACACAGCAAACACAAGGATTTTATAGTGGTTCGGTGTATCCAACACCTACGTCCACTCCCAAGTACCACTTGGGTCCACACTATAATCTACTAGATTACAGCCGAGTTGTTTTACAAGCTCACAACTCAAACTTGTTGTTTTCTCCGGGATCACAACGAACCCAGCTGGTTTTCTGGGCTCACCAGCACAAAACACAAACCTAAGCTAATCTAGCTTGACCCGAGGTATACTACCTCCACTAATTCAATCCCCCTGATTGAACTAGCAAAAAACAAATGAGAATAGAGTTTACAATAACAAACAGCTCCTCAAATGAGCAAATATTCAATATAAATAAACAAGGTTAGAAAAGCCTGTTTGAAGCAGTTGATTGAGCTTTTCTTCTTTTCCTCTTCTCCTTTGAGATGTTGAATCAGGCCTTAGCTCGGATTCTTCACAAAGATGCAGATGAGAAGTTGGAAAAAACAGGGCTTTTGGCTCTTTTTCTTCTTTTGAAAAAGTTGAATGCTTTGTATTTCTCTTTGAGCTTTCTCGAGTTGATGGATTTGAACTTCGACTCTTTCCTCTTTGATTTCTTGCTCAAAACTTCTCGGATTTTTCAAGTTGTTTTTCTCTCTATTTTCTTCTTCTTTTTCAAACGAACGGGCTCCCCTTTTATAGATTCTTCTTAATCCAAGATTAGGTGAAAAACTAGCCGTTATTTCTGTCCTTGGATTCCTCCTACACACAAAAAAGTATCCGTTAGAGATTAGGTGAGAAAATATTACCGTTGAGGCCGTTCTGACACTTTGAAAATCCGTTCCTGACAGGTTAGAGTCGGCTCCAACTTTTCAGGTGTCGGCTCCAAGTTGAGTATCCAAAAATAGAAAGTAACGGTTCGTTGAGGAGTCAGCTCCGAAAAAGGTAAGTGTCGGCTCGTCGCATTCAGGAGTCGGCTCCGAAAAACTATAAGTGT
>UESW01004335.1:18948-167812 GCA_900491605.1 Calamus simplicifolius
TTTTTTTGATCAACTTCATTAGCTCTCTTTAGGTGCATTGCTAAGCCATCTCACTTATGTCAGTTCCTTTTCTCGAAAGCTTGCATAGTTTAAGAGCTAATCTAGGGCTTTGGTGAGTCTCTAACTTGAAGTACCTTAGGTCGATAATTGGCCCCATATCTTTAGAAAAGAAGACTTTTAGTCTTAGGGCTGAGGAGCATTGTATGCTTAGAAGAAATGACCTAATATGAATATATTGGTTATACTTTATTCTAGAATTTTTTTATTTAAATATTCATAATTAAAAAGATAAAGCCTTCGACTATCCACCAAGGTAGCTCTACCTTTACAAAGATGCTCCAAAGACAAGGCTTAAATTACCGATTCCTTCCTTCATTTCTGACCTTCTTTGTCTATAAAGCATAAGGCACAGTTAGCTTTATGTTCTATATATCTTAGCTCAGGATCTTTCTTTTCATTGAAGTGTTGTGAGCTTTTTGTATCATCAAAGAACACCCGATTGAGATTGGATGGTGGTATAATTATGTTCGAAAGGATAAAAAATTTATTTTGATTGCTCGACCTCTATTCATAGATAAAAATTTTGATTCTTCTATATTTATTTATTATTTAAATGAAGGCGTTTGGCTATTTGTCATGGCCTAAAGGAAGCCAAATATAATGCTAAATCGCCGCCCTCACCTCAATCGGGATGAGGAAGAGTGTCTTAATTTAGATTACTGATGTAGGCAAACTTGGCTCTAATACCAAATATAACTCAGGTAGATTTGGCTCTAATATCAAATTTGGCGTAGGTAGACCTAGCTTTGATACCAAATCCGATATAGGTAGACCTAACTTTGATCCCAAATCTGATGGAGATAAACTTGGTGAAGATAACTACTAATCTTGCACCAACTTCTTGAAGCTCTTCGATTCACCATCTCAAATTACTTTGAAAAAATTTATAACCTTACACCACTCAAGCAAATAATAATTCTAAGCTAGGAAAAGAAAAGAAAAACTCATAATTTTGTAATTCAATTCATTATCAATTTATTGATTCAATGATGCACATTAGAAGCCTATTTATAGAGCAAAATTAATCTAAAAGAAATTTAACTAGAATAAGGCACTTCCAATCAGAGACTAGAATCAAAACATTTTCAAAATAAAAGCCTAGAATCATAGACTTATTCAATGTTAACAAAAATAAGCCTCTTAAAGAGAATAAAATAGGATATTTGAAAAGTCACTTATTGAAGATTTCTTTTTAGTTAAAATTCTTCTTATTCTTATATTTCTAGGCTGCATCAATTTCTCAGCAGAAGCCTTCCACTTAATTAGTCCTAAATACTTTAAGATTCATTGTCAGCTTCATGTCCTACATCTCAGCTTGAGATCCTCTTTTCATTCAAGTGTTTCACGTTCTTTGCTTCATCAAAGAACACCTGACCAAGATCGAATGGCTGTATATCTATGTTGAGAAGAGTAAAAAGATTTTAATCAATAGTCTGATCTCCATCCTTAGGTAGGAAGGTTGGTTCTTTTATATTTATTTAAATAAAAGCTTCTAGTTATTTGATACAGCTTGGAGGTAGCTAAGTACAAAGATGAACCACCTCCTCACGTCATCCAGGATGAGGAAGAGGTCTTAGCTCATATTGCTTAAGTCTCCTAAGTTGTTGAGCCATAATTAGAAAAGCTTTGATTAATGCTAGTCTAATCCTAACCTCTCCTTAGGATAGTTTCATCTTTAGCTGTGATTTACTTGCTTAACTCTTGACCATTCTTATTGATTAATCTTTTTCTTTTTACAAAATTATGGATATCACAACTCTTAAGCAGGTAACCAAAATAAAAAGGTTGGATCTTAAGGCTCTTGGCTCTTTGGCTGATTAGGAAGAAGTAACTTGTCACCAAAGGTTGGTCATCTTGTCAAGATGAGGTAAGCCAATGTAAGGGCAACGATGTTGGAGCTAAGATTGCCTATTCAACTACTGACCCATCAATTCCTACTTAGCCAATGGCTACTATTAGCCCTTTCACTATAGCGAGGGAGGAAGCAAAAGAGGTATAATCTTCTTTCTTGAGGGCCATCCTATCCTTTGGATGGCCTTGGGTTAGATTGGTATGTTATTTTATGGGACATATGAATCTCTAACTTTATGTTGGAGGAAAAGATGGCTCGTTAATACTTCAGCAACATCTACCTACCTATGAGCATGATGACCTTCTCCAATAAGTCGAATGCCTTGATAACCGGTATTGCTTAGTGTGTCTTTGAGATATGCACTCTCCTTCTTAGCATTATTTTTATTAAGGCTTTTAGCTTATACTCATCTAAATCTTTTGATTTTCTTGTAGGAACCGCCTTACTTTAATGTGATGGTGGAGTGGTCAAGCCAAAGAAATACTAAGGTTTAATGGCTTTAAGTTACAATGAAAGAGCTATGCAAGCAGAGAGGACGATAGCCAAGTTTGTGGTTTTCTAAAATCAATAGAGGCACTGAGATGAAGCTAACTTCAAAAATTGGCTGGTGCCTCGAGTTGTAGCAATAGGTTAAAGTGCTGCAATGGGAGCTTAATGGGCTACAGTGAGAGTTGGATGAGTTGAAAAAGGATATATCCTCTAACTCCACTTGAGCTACTGATGAGTTTGAGGGATCAATATGATGTTTTAAAAAGTGTTGATCAACTATGCCACCGATTCCTTTATAACTAGGTTTAAGGAGTGTCAAGGTTAAGTGAAGGAGCTCTTTCGAGATGTTGACTTGAGTAGCCTCAACCCTGCAAGGAGAGAGAGAGGAGACAACTAGGTTAGGCTATTCTAAGGGTGAGACCGAGGAGGATGCTCTAACTATAGCAGCCAAGGATCATTTAGCTCCCAAGTCACTCCATGCCAAATCTTTAGGGGATAAGGAGGACGATTGATAATGAATGCTCGATTAATGTGTTGGTAGTTTCCCCCTTCATGCTAGTGGTTTTCTCCTCTATTTTTGCTTGTATACTCAAAGGCATTTGACTTGGGAAAGAAAGCTTTAGTTGACAACCAACTGATCTTAAGACCTTTGACTTTAAAGATTTATACTTTTCCTTTTTTTTATTCTACACTCGACTTTGGCCAATTTTGCTCAGCTATAAGCCAACCTTTTGTAATGAGCTTAGTGAATGAATGAAGCTTTTAGTTTCTTAAGTCTTATTGTTCTTCTTTTATGCTTTCCTTTTTTTTTTATGACTTAAAATTTTTCTTCAAAATGTTTTGAAGTGTTTTAGGTCATTTTCATGTGAAGTCTGATCAAACAATCTTTGGTCTTTGAGATTTTAATGTAATTAAGAGGTTCTAGTCATCTTCGACAAGTAATTGATCTTTAATACAATGGGATTTGATACTCCTTTGTATTTTTCCAAGGGCTTCTCCTTTGTATTTTTTCAAGGGATTCAGAGTTCAACCGCTGAATGTAATCTTTTAGTAACTCATTTTCTTTTGTTTAACTGACATTAAGCTTGTAGAGATCTTTTAGTACTTTTGGTTGTTGATGAAGTAATCGATAAATTGCTAGCTTGGTTGCTTAAAAGATCTAAGTGAGGCAGGTCAGAGGCTCAAGTATAATGTACAAGCTATTTTCTTTATTACAGAAAAAGCTCAGCATATAATGGTATCTATAGCATCATACAATAGCATAAGAGCTTTAAAACTGTCCAAATGGTCAATAGGTTCAAAATCCCATCATATTACTTTAGTTGAGGCATCTTAAATATAAATATAAAGGTTCAGTCATTACTTTTTTGGTGAATGATGGGTTTTTGAGGAAGTTGAGCTCGTTGGATAGGTCTACTTCTATTTTAGATGTAGTTCAGTACCACCTCGATCCTCTGGCTTATTTCCCCTAGTTGTCACTCTGTTTGATGTCGGCCAACCATAGAATTTTTTGAGCAACAATGCTTATCCCATCATGATATCTAATGTTGGGGTTCTTCCTCAGGCTGACTATCTTGGTGTCTATCCTAATTTATCTTTTTGAGTGTTTTGAGGGTCCTCATCAAGTTTTGGTTGAGGTTGATCATTGCCCAAAATTTGATGGGCTCTTTGGTTAGCTCTTAGTTAGCCTTTAGAACTCCATCCTTGAGAAATTAAGTTCTTAACTAAATTCGTAAGCATCTCAGTACACTACAGAAGGGTGTTGAATTGATCCTAAGTGATTATTGCTACTGATGGAGGATCTACATTGGTTGGATCTTCCATACAATTTTTAGAGTTGACCTGAGCATGGCTAGTACCTACTTGAATGTTGCTCATTCCTTAATCTTTTCTCTTGGGTGGAATGGATGGGTGCTTCTACTCGTTCCCACAAATAACATTAATTTATTAATATTCAAAATTAGCTCTCGAGTGCCAATTGATGAGAATGGTAGCTCAAAAAGTAGAGCGCTCCAAGCCAACTTACAGATGGGCTCCTATAAGAGAAAGAGAGAAAGTAAGAGTAAAAAATATCTAAAGATTTTCTTTAGAAGAATCTTTCAATTTTCAAGTCAGCCCAAGTGAGAAAAAAAGACCTACAACTCTTTAGGTTGGAGATCTAGGTTTTTTAGATTAAGCTTAGAGCTAAACTTAATTAACTTATGGAGTATAAGACTACTTCTATAAAAGATTGGAAGAGTCTTTCTTGAATTAGCCTATTCAATGGTGGATGACTTAGATGAACTCAAATTTGGATTGGGACGCACTTTTGGTGGAAGTCTCTCTAATTGAGTTTTCATGTTTGAGAGAACATATGTCACCATCTAGTTAGCCACCACGTATCACCTTTTAATCCTCTATCATATGTCACCATCTAGTCAGTTTACTAACTCATACTACATCAAGTAGGAAGACCCTAGATTAGAATATCAAAATATGAAATCTTTAGTCAGCCTTTGGCTTTCAAACTAGGATAGATACTTCAAGCTAGAGTGCACTAGTGTAGTTTTGGTACCCCATTATTCATAACTTATCAACTGCTGATTAAAAATGAGTCCAAGAAAGCCTAAAAAGCTCAATGAATCTCCAAAATAATGGACTTTTAAGGTTAGTTGATAACAAAAAATGGACCATTAATATTTGAACAAGATTAATTCAATATGATGATTATTAATATTGGTCTTAAGTTTATTGTTTAGTTGAGTTACTATTTGGATTAGTGTCAAAGAATGGAATGAGGTGTCCAAGATGGGATGGGGTTTAATAGCAAAACAAACTATGGATGTAGGCATTATAGTGAGGGATGAAAATTAATAAGCTCAAACAAACTAGGCCTAACTCTAGCCTAACTTGTGAGAGCTTATGACTTGTTTTAGTTTTATATTAATAATGTATATGATAGAACTTAAATACTTATATAAGGTCAAGGCATTCAAATAACAACTTTCAATTAATCTTTTTCGAGTAAGGTTTCAAGTTATTACAAATGGTATCAGAGCCAGCTCGATCCATCATGCGGATTAAAGAATATTGCATATGGGCTTGTGATGTTTGTGATTGGGTTTCATTGTAGTTGTGATTAGATTTGATTGGGCTTGAACCTTAGCTCAACAAGAACATTAGGGCTAAAACAAAGAGAGTACATAAGAAGTCATGCTAGCATGCGTCTCTCATATTTGTCATATAAGTAAATCTTAAATATTTAAATAGATCAAGAAATTTAAATAACACCTTCCTAGCCTTTTTAGTAGAAATTGCATGATTTTTTTATATAATTGAGCCAAACTTAAGCAAATATTTAATTTTGAACCATACTTAACCAATATCTCATTTAAGATATGCATGAGAGTATATGGCCCAAAACTTTAACATATATACTTTACGCAATTTTGCATCATTATACTTTGCAATATAAATCTTATTTATTGTAGAAATTTTTACATATAAACATAAATTAGAATAAATATAATGCATAGTATATTTTAATTATTTACTTTTTCTATTTCGAGTTTAATAAAGCAGAGCCAAACAAGCCAAGATAATTTTAAATCAGCTTATTTAGTTCTCAAGCAACTCAATTTCAAGCCAAACATGAGTTGCTTAAAAATGACTAGCTCCTAATTATGCTAGAATATTTATATCATTGATCATCAAGAAGCAATGAGTGTTGACTTTTGCTTGATTTCTTTATAGCTCTATCTTCTAAACTAAAGTTTTGGTCTCGAGTTGTCTGCCCTAAATTTGCTACACAGGATAGTACAAACAGCAGCATGTATATTTTTTTTGAGAAATTTAAGTCATTCCACCAGTGGTTGGTGAAGAACATGCATTATTTTTTGCCTCCATTTGGTTTGAATCTAGTCAGACATGCTAGACTCTAACATATAATTTGATACCTTTAGCCCAATCGTAGTGAATGCTGTTTGGATGGACTGTCAGACTAATCCCATCCATTTCCAGCCCTATGAGTCATCATGTAACGTTGCATGCAACATTGCATGATGTTTTGGGAACTAATTTATTATATCTAATTATAAATCCAATAACATCTTCCCATATTTTTGTTCTAAGTATAATCATACCCGACAAGACCCAATTATGCATTATTGTTTCAGAACATAGAGCAAGAGAATCCAAAAATCTACCACAAACATTTCGATCATTTATTTGGTAGCAAATTCAGAAGAATCTCTGATTGAAAACATCCAAGTGAGAGCATAGAGCAATCAGAATTGGACGGCATTTATTCTATTGTTCATCATGTCCATGGTATGTAACCCCTGGAGTCCATTTGACTCTGCCTTGCCCTCGCTAGCCGCCAAGCAAGTGAATGTAGCGAGGCCTCGTGACTAAATTCCAAAACCCAACGAACATTTCCTCTGGATAAGATTTGCTTATAAATTCTGGCGTTATCTTTTATCTCCCTTGTCGGCTGTTCGGATAAAACCAACGTTTCTTTATTGGGTGGCATTGAATGAGACCAAAGAGGATGGGTCAATCAAATGCCATCCACAGATGTTCTCGGATAAATTACTATTATACATGGTGATGACATCCATGAACCTAAATCTCACCATCAAGCATTGAGCATATACTGGACCTAAATGTGAAAAAAAAAAATTTAACATTATTAGGACGGCCTTCTTGGTTTGATTATTTTGGAATTTCCTCATTAATTAATGTATGAAGTCTAACAGTTATTGCTTTGTCACATGTAGTACGTGGTCACGTAATATTTGGATGGATGCTTCCTTTCTTTATCTGTTTGCAAGTTTTCGATTAAAATTTAATTAAGTCTATAAAGAAGGAAGGTGTCTCTTTTAACCTTTCAATTAGTGTTATCAGAGATTTAACCATGTAGAGAGATAGCTTGCGCAAATTGTGTTCTGTTGAATTTCTTCGCCGGCATCATCCCTGAGAGATTTCTTCCTCTAGCTGATTAAAGAAGTTTGAATTGTTGCTATATTGTTGAAATCAACATCAAGAGGACTAAAGTGCATCCAAGACTAAATGGCTCTAACTTTTTCCCCAAGTAAGTTGAATACAAGACTTTGGGGTTTGAATTATGTTATTATGGGCAAGTATTACTCAACCATTGCCAATACTGTAAACATAAATTGAGATCCAAAAAAGGAATGCCCACTGGTTGGGATCAGTAGGCGGTAGCTGTTTGCTGGAATTGATGGCAGGACAGAAAACGAAGAATCTTTTTAAAGAACTTGAAAGCAAATTCCCTTGTTTTCTTGAATATTTTATCTCTACTCTGGTGACTCTGAGAGGCAGTGCTGAATGCTGCTATACTTTTCTTCTGCCTTACATTTCTGCTATATTTTGTTTTCTGTTCTTCTGTTTTGACTGTTCTTTTGTTTCTTTGTTTTCTGCTTCAGGTTCTGATCTACTAGTAAGATCTTTGGTGGAAAGACTTCAGACTTTTCTTCCTTTATTACAAAAAGAAAATATAAATAAATAAAAAGATTGAAGGGCTCAAGTCCAGATTTAATAACATCAGTTCTGACCAAATTGTTTTGTTCACTAGTGCTGGAGCTGAAGAGAAGCTCAGCTAAATCTGAAAATTAGCATGCCCATTTCAATAACAGGGAACACCCTATTAAGCTTCCCATCATACCATTTGAATGATTTAATGACAGAATTTCTATTATGACCCATCTGCAAGCTTCATATTTCAAAAAAAAAATTAAAAATCATAGTTTAGTACAGAGAAGGAAATCAAACCAATGAAATTCTAGACCTAAGTAGAACTGATAGATTTATTTTTTATATTTTTCCAAGTATATCTAGCATTTTTTTGTTCCCCCATGAGCACAATGCTCTTGAGACAATACTCTCAGATTGGCTAGTTGCTGCCATAGAGCTTGGCTTTTTAAATGTACTGAATCCATAAATTACATTTATCCATAAATCCTTGGCAAGTAGAACTTGAACAACACTGACACCATGCAGTTTTTGCTATGTTGGTGCTTTATAAGTGAACAAATTCTCAAATTTGCAAGGCTAATTATGATGCGAAGCTCAAATGTGAAGGTTCTATGGGAAACAATCATGCACAAGTTGTCAGATAGCTATAATCAGAAAAATGGAAGAAGGTTGTGATCAAAGTATAGCCATAAATCATTGCTGTTCTTAGAGATATTTACTTTTACTATAGCTACTGGATTGTTTAACTTTCATTGAAAATATAGAAACCAGAAGTAAAAGATAGACCTGAACAACACATAGCAACTTCCAAAATGTCTGATAGAACAAGACTAGCAAGATAATGAACAATTGTGAGATGTGGAGGATGCTATCTTTAAGTTATTCATTCTCTCTGCTTGATATATTTAAGTTTGCTAAAGCTCTGGCAATACATTTTTAGAAGAAAATAAAATCTTCAGAGATTTGCATATAACAATCATGAAAACCCCCAAATCTCTTACTGAACACTTGCAACAACTGGATTTATATATATCTAAAATACTCAACAAGTTGTGGTGGCCATCTGACAACCTCAAGTTCTACTTTATTTGTAGAATCCTAGGGTAGTCTCAAAGTCTTGTCTCTCTAAAAGGTATTCTAAATAAAGGTTCCACTAAAAAAAATCTGTTAAGAGATATCTGTTGAGAAAACCAATCATTTGAAAAAAAAAAAGGCTTTTAAATGATAGTTGCACTACAATGTCATGCGCGCAAGAAGCAATCTTTTGATTTAGGCCTTCAATTAGTAGAACCAATAGCAGCACACATAGAAACTAATCAATTATTATGATAGATTTATTAAATCTTTCTTATCACCTTAATGGCAATATGCCTGTCCTGGTTTCATGAATGATCTTGAGAGAACTCTTTACTCCCATGAAAGTGACACAACTTCTATGTTTTATAAGTTCAGTTCTAAATGTATCCTCCTTAGATACTTCTCTCTTAACCTCATTGCCATAATGATTAGTGATGGCGCCAAGTTACCTTCCTCAAATGTCGGGGAAGACGGACGTCCCTCTCCTCGAAGTCCTGCAAGAAAAGTCTCCGGAGACCAGTGGCGCCGATGGGGACCCTCCGACGATCAAGTCAGTCACTTGGGCTCAGACAGAGAACCGCTCCAGCGAAGAAGAGCTGAGGCGGTTAGGGTTTTTGCCGGGAGGAAGAAAGTTCAGAAAAACCAGAGTTTTTTTATCCCACTTACAGCGCTAGCACGTGCCTTTATATTTGTCCGAATACATTATCTTGTTATCTGGGGAGATCGCCTTCGTACCATTGCTACGCATGCCAGAGACGTCCCGTACCGCTCGCTGACGTGATATCATACGCGTCCAGCGGCCGCAAGGGCATGCAGTGCGCGCCGTCGACGGATATGACCGAGCACAGTTGCAGGTAGTAGCGAATCGTACGCCGTAGCGAGGCATGGTCTTCCGTAACGGGGCGCAATCACGGACGTACTGAGAATCACGTGTGAGCACCGTACGACCTGGAGTTGTCGTTTTCCTTGGTAGTTGAGTTGCATGCTAACCGCTGATGACTCCCCACCCTGAGACCGGAGGGGGTCCCGGGGGTGGAAGAACGCTGGCGCACCCCGAGGTCGGTGAGAGTCACGGGGATAAGGAAATGCTAGTGCGCCCCGATCTCGAGGGGGTCCTGGGGTCAAGGATAGATGGCCCCACCCCACGACCCCGAGGGGGTCCCGGAGGTGGGGGAATGCTGATGCACCCCGACCCCGAGAGGGTCCCGGGGTCAAGGACAGATGGCCCCACCCCACGACCCCGAGGGGGTCCCGGAGGTGGGGGAATGCTGATGCACCCCAACCCCGAGAGGGTCCTGGGGTCAAGGACAGATGGCCCCACCCCATGACCCCGAGGGGGTCCCGGAGGTGGGGGAATGCTGCTGCACCCCGACCCGAGAGGGTCCCGGGGTCAAGGACAGATGGCCCCACCCCACGACCCCGAGGGGGTCCCGGAGGTGGGGGAATGCTGATGCACCCCGACCCCGAGAGGGTCCCGGGGTCAAGGACAGATGGCCCCACCCCACGATCCGAAGGGGGTCCCGGAGGTGGGGGAATGCTGATGCACCCCGACCCCGAGAGGGTCCCGGGGTCAGTAGCTACCGTTACCTTCTATTTTGACGACGCGGGATCAGTCATATCAGATGCCCCCTCGCCCCTGGGGCGAAGCGGGTCCCACCGCTGAGGCTCAAGGGGCATTCTCCACGTGGCTGATCCCCATCCTTGTCTTTTATGCGGACAGTGCGGGAAACGTAAGGAGGTGGCCTTCCGAATTATCATTGACTTCATCGATTGATATGCAGTCTTATCACCTCATTAGTTCTGATAGTTTCGGAGGGTAACTCCCCACCCGAGCTACCCCGTCCCAGCTGTTTAAACTCAAAAGTTAGAGCTAGGGAGGGTAGAATTCTCGGAGCGGAAACGCCGCCGGTCAGAGGTTAGGTAGGTAGGCTCCTTGGGGCTATTGGCACAACGCCCTGACCAGCAGGACTGTGCTGTCGGGTGTCGGGTCCTGGTTGTGAAGAGCCGGTGGTGCACCGCTCCGCCAGCGACTCACTGGGCTTGATGCCTGGCTAGTGCAGGGCTTTGAGTGCCGACGGGATGCCGGGCGTTTGTTGTTGAGAGCCAGTGGCACACTGTGCTTTATGCCTGGCTAGTGCAGGGCTTTGAGTGCCGACGGGGTGCCGGGCTTTTGTTGTTGAGAGCCAGTGGCACACTGCTCTGCCAGTGGTACACTGGGCTTTATGCCTGGCTAGTGCAGGGCTTTGAATGCCGACGGGGTGCCGGGCTTTTGTTGTTGAGAGCCAGTGGCACACTGCTCTGCCAGTGGTACACTGGGCTTTATGCCTGGCTAGTGCAGGGCTTTGAGTGCCGACGGGGTGCCGGACTTTTGTTGTTGAGAGCCAGTGGCACACTGCTCTGCCAGTGGTACACTGGGCTTTATGCCTGGCTAGTGCAGGGCTTTGAGTGCCGACGGGGTGCCGGGCTTTTGTTGTTGAGAGCCAGTGGCACACTGCTCTGCCAGTGGTACACTAGGCTTTATGCCTGGCTGGCCCATGGCTTTGGTGCCGATCGGGGTCGGACTTTTGCTGCTGAGAGCCGGTGGTACACCGCTCTGCCAATGGTACACTGGGCTTCATGCCTGGCTGGCCCAGGGCTTTGGTGCCGACCGGGATCGGGCTTTTGTTGCTGAGAGCCGGTGGTACACCGCTCTGCCAGTGGTACACTGGGCTTCATGCCTGGCTGGCCCAGGGCTTTGGTGCCGACTGGGGTTGGGCTTTTGTTGCTGAGAGCCGATGGTACACCGCTCCGCCAGTGGTACACTGGGCTTCATGCCTGGCTGGCCCAGGGCTTTGGTGCCGACCGGGTCGAGCTTTTGTTGCTGAGGGCCGGTGGTACACCGCTCTGCCAGTGGTACACTGGGCTTCATGCCTGGCTGGCCCAGGGCTTTGGTGCCGACCGGGGTCGGGCTTTTGTTGCTGAGAGCCGATGGTACACCGCTCTGCCAGTGGTACACTGGGCTTCATGCCTGGCTGGCCCAGGGCTTTGGTGCCGACCGGGGTCGGACTTTTGTTGCTGAGAGCCGGTGGTACACCGCTCTGCCAGTGGTACTCTGGGCTTCATGCCTGGCTGGCCCAGGACTTTGGTGCCGACCGGGGTCGGGCTTTTGTTGCTGAAAGCCGGTGGTACACCGCTCTGCCAGTGGTACACTGGGCTTCATGCCTGGCTGGCCCAGGGCTTTGGTGTCGACCGGGGTCGGGCTTTTGCTGCTGAGAGCCGGTGGTACACCGCTCTGCCAGTGGTACATTGGGCTTCATGCCTGGCTGGCCCAGGGCTTTGGTGCCGACCGGGGTCGGGCTTTTGCTGCTGAGAGCCGGTGGTACACCGCTCTACCAGTGGTACACTGGGCTTCATGCCTGGCTGGCCCAGGGCTTTGGTGCCGACCGGGGTCGGGCTTTTGCTGCTAAGAGCCGGTGGTACACCGCTCTGCCAGTGGTACACTGGGCTTCATGCCTGGCTGGCCCAGGGCTTTGGTGCCGATCGGGGTCGGGCTTTTGTTGCTGAGAGCCGGTGGTACACCGCTCTGCCAGTGGTACACTGGGCTTCATGCCTGGCTGGCCCAGGGCTTTGGTGCCGACCGGGGTTGGGCTTTTGTTGCTGAGAGCCGATGGTACACCGCTCTGCCAGTGGTACACTGGGCTTCATGTCTGGCTGGCCCAGGGCTTTGGTGCCGACCGGGGTCGGGCTTTTGTTGCTGAGAGCCGGTGGTACACCGCTCTGCCAGTGGTACACTGGGCTTCATGCCTGGCTGGCCCAGGGCTTTGGTGCCGACCGGGGTCGGGCTTTTGTTGCTGAGATCCGGTGGTACATCGCTCTGCCAGTGGTACACTGGGCTTCATGCCTGGCTGGCCCAGGGCTTTGGTGCCGACCGGGGTCGGGCTTTTGAAACGCCAACACGAGATTGGTCTTGAAGGCTGATATAAGGTTGGTCTTCCCTGCATGACATTTTTAAGTGTCAAAGAAAGAAAATTGTCTTAGGTGCATCGTACTTAGCTCTTGTAGCACCCCTGTTTTCCCTATGTGGATTTGAGCATCTCCGCCCGCTGGTGGTCTACCCCCCAGTGAATCAAGTTAGGACGGAGCCTGGAGTCGGCTGATGACCAGCTCCTTTCCGAAATGAAGCTGGGGACCCATCTTTGGAGTGCAGTGAAGAGAGAGATGGGATCCAGAGCCGGGGATGCTGGAGCGGAGCCATAGACAAGAGTCGGAGTCGAACTCGGGAGCTAGAGGTCGCCGAGAGAAGCCCGAGCAGCCAACGACCGTTGAAGATGAGTGGCCGGGAGAGTCCGCTGAAGTCGGACGGTTAGGAGAGGATGTTGCTGGGAGTTATAGGATTCAGGCAGCCTCGACATTGATCCAAGGTAAGGAGCCCTCCAGCTTCCACGGTCCTTCTCTCTCCTATGAAGTCTCATTACGTGCATGGGTGCATGTAATGCATCTGGACGCGGCTGCTTTGGGAGCTTTCACTCGGACCTGGGATGCGGCAGAGAGGAAGAGAAGCTTGCCTGTCGCTCGGGGATGTGGTGCCAGGAGCATGAAAATGGGAGCCTCCGGGGCTGGATCTGAAGCCGAGGCGCTAGCGTCGGGTCTAGAGAAGAGCCGATGCCTCGGGGCAGAGTCGGGAACCGAAGCCATGGTCGGACCTTCCTCTGCATTGTTGTCCATAGGAGAGAAGGCTGCTTGTGCGGCGAGTGGTGGCTCTCTGAGCTTTAAGTCGCTGATGGGCTTGATGATGTTGGACCTCTTGCTGGGGAGGTTCCCAGCAGGATGAAGGATGGCTGGCCCGGGCAGTGACCAAAGGGCGAGCAGAAGCTTTTGCTCGCTGTTGCGTGGTCATAAGATGTTGCTTCTAGAGCTTTTGGACAGCCACCATCAATGTTTGGATTCGTAGGATGAGTGGCAACATGTTCCGTTTGAATGGTCCGAGATAGTGGTGATGATGGAACGAAAGGCTGGCCTCCTGCTGCTCAGCTCGTTGAAGGTACCCTCCAGCTTAACTGGTGAAATATTCACAATCCACCATCTTCACGATCCACCGTTTTGATAAAAGGGATGAGGATCTGCAAACTAGCATCGTTGATCCCCCCCTACTTGGCGCGCCAATCTGATGGCGCCAAGTCACCTTCCTCAAACGTCGGGGAAGACGGACGTCCCTCTTCTCGAAGTCCTGCAAGAAAAGTTCCCGGAGACCGGTGGCGCCGGTGGGGACCCTCCGACGATCAAGTCAGTCACTTGGGCTCAGACAGAGAACCGCTCCAGCGAAGAAGAGCTGAGGCGGTTAGGGTTTTTGCCGGAAGGAAGAAAGTTCAGAAAAACCAGAGTTTTTTTATCCCACTTACAGCGCTAGCACGTGCCTTTATATTTGTTCGAATACCTTATCTTATTATCTGGGGAGATCGTCTTCGTACCATTGCTACGCGTGCCAGAGACGTCCCATACCGCTCGCTGACATGATATCATACGCGTTCAGCGGCCGCAAGGGCATGCAGTGCGCGCCGTCGACGGATATGACCGAGCACAGTTGCAGGTAGTAGCGAATCGTACGCCGTAGCGAGGCATGGTCTTCCGTAACGGGGCGTAATCACGGACGTACTGAGAATCATGTGTGAGCACCGTACGACCTGGAGTTGTCGTTTTCCTTGGTAGTTGAGTTGCATGCTAACCGCTGATGACTCCCCACCCTGAGACCGGAGGGGGTCCCGGGGGTGGAAGAACGCTGGCGCACCCCGAGGTCGATGAGAGTCACGGGGATAAGGAAATGCTAGTGCGCCCCGATCCCGAGGGGGTCCTGGGGTCAAGGACAGATGGCCCCATCCCACGACCCCGAGGGTGTCCCGGAGGTGGGGGAATGCTGATGCACCCCGACCCCGAGAGGGTCCCGGGGTCAAGGATAGATGGCCCCACCCCACGACCCCGAGGGGTCCCGGAGGTGGGGGAATGCTGATGCACCCCGACCCGAGAGGGTCCCGGGGTCAAGGACAGATGGCCCATCCCATGACCCCGAGGGGGTCCCGGAGGTGGGGGAATGCTGATGCACCCCGATCCCGAGAGGATCCCGGGGTCAAGGACAGATGACCCCACCCCACGACCCCGAGGGGATCCCGGAGGTGGGGGAATGCTGATGCACCCCGACCCGAGAGGGTCCCGGGGTCAAGGACAGATGGCCCCATCCCACGACCCCAAGGGGATCCCGGAGGTGGAGGAATGCTGATGCACCGACCCCGAGAGGGTCCCGGGGTCAGTAGCTACCGTTACCTTCTATTTTGACGATGCGGGATCAGTCATATCAATTAGCATCGATTAACTTATGGGATATATAAAATATTTGTGCTGCATTAATTTCTTATCAGTAAGTTGTTCTTACCTATGTTATCCCAAATTAGTCATTCTCCAGTCATAGGTTGGGTTTCAATTACTGGGATTATATAGTTTTGGGTATTATTGGGATTTATAGTGTATGGATGCCCATCTGGATTTTTTTTTTTTTTTCACCAACTCTATTAGAGGCTTTTGTCAAAGGATCTGCTAAGCTTTTGCTTGACGTCACATAAACAATGGCAATCATTTTATCCTCATTTGATTGTCCTATATAATTGTGTTTTTGACTTATGAATCTAGACTTATCATTATATGTTATTTAACAAGGTTTGGATTATATGGCTGTACGTTCGCAATGAATGGACATAGATAACATAGGTTGAGGACATATGGCTATATCTAATAATAAATCTCTTGACCATTCTAGCTCCTGATGAGTAGCAGCTAGAGCAATGAACTTGGATTCTATTGTAGAGTACACTTTATAAAATTGCTTCTTGGATGACTTAGAAATTGCTTGACCTCAAGTGTGAAAACTCATGCACTTGTGGTCAATTTATTTCTCTAGTACAATCAAAAGTTGTTATAAAATAATCCTAGTACAGTAGTCTCTTTCATATATGAGAACTTTATTGATCACCTCTTAATGATCATTATTGGGGTTACTATTTACTTAATTTAAAAACTATTAGAGCAATATCTAGTCTAGCGTATTACACACACTAAATTACTAATAATGCTAGAACACTCTATTTGACCAATTGCACTGCTAAAATATTTCTTCCAGATCTTTCATTATATATATAAGAAAGATAGGTATTGCTTTGTCTCATCTATACCATCATGATAGTTCCAAAAATTAATCACATCATAGTATATAATAAAAAATAACCATATAATCATTATAAATTTTAGAATAAATATATTTATTAGCATCATCATGTCTATCGACATTTAAAAGTGCAATAAAATCTAGCTACTCATGCTATTATTTTGGAACCTATTTAAGGCCATATAATTATTTAATTAAGTTACATACCTATTTCTCATTATCAGGTAGAACAAAATCTTAGGTTGTTTTATATGTTCTTTATTATTATTATTATTGAGAACACTACTTAAATATGCAGTTTTATATCTAATTGAGAGATGTGAAGATGATAAATAAAAATTAAAGCAATTAAAACTCTAATTAGATATAGCAATGGGAGCATGAGCATCTAGGCTCTTTTGAGGTTTTATTTCTCCCTACTCTACATTTGAGCTTACATTTGATCATATTAGCAAATTTGGTAATGCACCTTTAGGAGGCAATAAATCCTTTTAGGTTTTACAATAGCAATTTTGATAGCCTCACAAATCTCTTACTTAAAAGACTTGCAACTTATCTCTCTCTCTCTCTCTCTCTCTCTCTATATATATATATATATATATATAATCAAAAGAAGTATTAGTCCAATAATAATCTCATATTCTACTCTATTTATAGAATCTCAAGGGTTTTTTAGGAATATGAGAGAGGTCTTTCCAAAGGAAGCATCTTTGAACGGCACCATACATAAAAATCTTATTGGAATATAAAATAGTTTTTGTTGATCCATCATTGTCCGGCCAACAATCAACTCATCAACCATAACAAAACAAATCCCTTGCTAAAATCTTACCACTCTTGAATTTATATAAAGTAAGCAACAAGTTGTGATAATTATCTAACAATTTCAGATTTTGTTTTAGTTAGAAAAAAAATAATTTTGGCCCTCAAACTTTTGCTCAAAATTCACTTTGATCCTCATCTGTTGCAAGTTAGTCTCTCAAATTTTAAAAATATTACATTCTTGATATTTTGTTACATAGAATCAATTAAAATTAATAAAAATAATCAGCGTGACATCCTACCATCAGCTCATATATTCTCGCATTTACATAATATATCAACTATTTCACCTATTTTAGCCGATTTCATATGATAAGACGTCAGGAATGCAACGTTCTTCAAGCACGAAGGACATAACTAAAACAAATAAAACCAAAATGAATTTAAAGTGATAGCTTGACTATTAAAAGCATATTTAAGCCTTTTATTTATAGAATTTCAAGGATAGTTGTCAAAATTTCAAGGATATTTGAAAACCTGACAACACGCCAGTAGGAAAATTTTGGAAGAAGTAACATAGGTCCTCTTCATCATAAAACAGAGTAAAAATAATGAAGTCTTCTAGCAGTTGTTGGCGGCTCTTGACAAGTACCAATGATCCTTTCTTGTTGGAATTCTGGGATTTGTTTTTGGATTGTTTTTGTGTTGCATGCATGGGTCACAGCTTCTGTGCACCAGCTTGGTTTTAATTCAGGGAGATCAATGAAGTTAGGAAATGATGAGTACTAGATTAGTAAATGGAAAAGGAAAGAAATTTCAAGCCTAAGCCTTTATGGATTGACCAAAGGAAAAGGGTTGTTATAACTACTTATTAGTCTAAATATTGTATTAAGTAATAAATTTGTTTTCCATTTGATGAACCACTGAAAGGAATAGTTTGGTTCAAGGAAAAAAGCTTCACTTAGCATAACATGATCTTGCCAACTCTTCAAGAATCGCACCAATCCCTATAAATCCCAGTTGTGCCCTTGTTCTTTAGCTAAGGAACATTATGTATACCTAAATAGCTAAAATTTAGAGGAAATTACAGTGAGGTCCTCTCAAGTTTAGTCGATTTATATTTATATTGATCTAATTTTTTTTAAAACCCTTAAAACTTTTATTTTTGTACGCAAAGATTCATCTGTTCATCTATTTCTTAACATGATTAAGCTGCAGAGCGAAAAATTGAATTTGTTAAGTTTTACTTCCATTCAGACTTTAAAGCCAAGTTCAAAGGATAATCTTGATATTATTAGATGATCATCACATGCAATTGTTTTATGACAGAGATGATAAAGAAGGTCTTTGTGTATCAAAATGAAAGTTATAGGATCTTCAAAAAAAATTTTCTTTTGGGTTAATGTGCAAATTGACCAAAGTTGAGGGGATCTCACTATAACTATATCATTATATACATAATACATATATTTTACTTGATAAATTTTAATCAAATTATATAATAATCAATAACGTCTCAATAAAAAAGGACATTGAATAATATAGTTATTATAGCATTGTATATGCTATGTTAAATCTTTGATTAAATATTAAATAGTTTCAAAATTGATAAGGGGTATTCCTATTGTAAAATATTAATATATTGCCCTCTAATAATTGGTATGATAATGTAAGATATTCTCATTGAATTACATATTATATAACTACTATAATATTCTAACCTATTAGAATTATCAGAATGTATTATTAATTATTTTTATATTATAACAATTTATTATTATATAATAATACAATCTATACTATATTATAGAAAACTGGATTATGCTTTTGGAGATAATATCTTGACAAGATCTTTTTTTTTTTGTCAAGGATTATCTTGATTGTCCAAGTATAAAATAAGAATAAACTATACCTGATGATTCCTTAATTTCTATTTCGATAATGAAATATGGCCTATCAATGAATGGAATTCTCTTAATTGCTTGGTGAAATTTGGCAACTCAAGATAGCTAAGAGGGGTGATAAGAGTCCATTGGAAGACTGAGACAGAAGAGAATTAATGTTAAAGGGCACCATAATTAAGTTCTTCAAAGGATAGCATAGTAGAATCCACAAAAAAAGGTAAAATATCCAAGCCATGCACATGAGGTCTGTTTGGGTTAGCATAGATTGTAGTTCTGTCAACCTATACCAGTTGAGTTCAGTCGGACCTGGAAATTATTGCAAACAATCCACCATCTAAGCAGGACAATAAGAAGCATAACTCAATAAGCATGATGGCAAGGCAAAGCAAATGGAGTCAGAGGTACCCAATACCTACTGCTCTTTCATCTCAATCACTTCTTTTTCATTTAGCCTTTACTCATGAAGCTAGCTATTGTGGAATCCCACTAACCAAGTAGTATCCACAAAAAAAACACACATGGAGAGGTTATCAAGAACAGATTCATAGGAACATCTAAAAACATAATTACCTCACACTGCATTCTTCCTTCCAGGAATCTGCTCATGGCTTCAAAAAGTCAAAAACTGCTCAACTTTTTAAACCATTTTATTATTATTTGGAATTCAACTTGTTTAGAAGTAAAATTATTCAGTCCTTTCTGTTGAAGCTCTTTAACAATTGTTCAAAACAAATGGCTACTCATGTATATCTTGTAAACCTAAAATGATTAAAATTTAGAATTTTGATAGTGTTCTTAAGTTTACAATCTGGGAGTTGATGTACTTGAACAGATTCCATAAGTTTCCTCATAATTCTCTGCTAACTCACCCTTCTCGATCTCCAAGCTGATGCTATTGAAGTCGAGGCACCTTATACTTGCACTCTGGATTGTTAGATCGTCTGCCTCCAAGTGAAATCTTTGCAACCTAACACCATCAATGCTAAAACTATTGGATTGATCCTTGGGCTCAATCCAGGGTGTTGATCGTTGGATTGCTACCTCTAGCTCTTGCACAACTTGGCTCATAGAGGGTCGATCCTTGGGCTCATTGGCGACACATCTGAGGCCTAATTGACCCATCTTGAGCATCATGTCCTTGTTGCATGCTTCAAGTGGCAAATTAGCATCTACTATATCTTCCACAATCCCTCTGTCCAAGCTAGGCCTTGCCTGTGTCAAAATAAGCACCAAGAACTTAGCAGTTTGTGCAACTTTTCGAAAGAATAAATTCAATCTTTTTTCCAGTTGAGAAAAGAAAAAAATCTGTTTCAGACCCTGCCATCTTGCTATGCGGCACAATCTTATGCCTCCAGATGCCACAACCTTGGTCTAAACAGAATACAAGCTTTGAGATCAACTCACCCAATCAATGATATGGTGTTCAGTCTCTGGCCTTGAGATATCAACTGCAGGTCTTCCAGCCACAAGCTGCAGGAGTATCACTCCAAAGCTGTAGACATCACTGAAAGTAGTCAAGTGAAAGGTAGAGCAGTAGACTGGATCCAGGTAGCCAGGTGTTCCCTTGATCTCACTGCTAACATGGGATTCGTCGCCGTCAGGCCCTGATTTCACCAACCCAAAATCTGAAACCTTGGCTTCAAACTCATCACCCACCAGGATGTTGCTTGGCTTGATGTCCCTGTGAATTATGCTTGGATGGACACCTTCATGAAGATGAGCTATGCCTGGCAAAACCAATTTTTTTTCCCTTTACCTATCAAATAGATATTGATTGGTGATTGATATCTCAGAGTTTATAACTTTATATGACCAACCTTTTGCTGCTCCAATGGCTATTTTCAGTCTTTGCCTCCAAGTTAAAGTCTTCCTTCTTCTTCCTGAAAAGTTCATTGGTTACTTCATGTTAGTACTTTGATGTGTGAAGACCAAGTCTTCATGATTTGCCAAACATGAAATCAAAACAGTTGCAATCTCACCAGATATGTATTCAAGTAGAGAACCATTGGGGACATATTCATAAACCAATATCTTTTGACCTGCATGGTGGAAATAAAATAGGGGCCCAGAAAGCTTTCAGCTTAGGAGGGAACATAAATAATTTGGCAAGGTTTATGCTTTTAAACTTCTCAAAAAAAACTTTATGGTTCAATTGCCTATTGTGCATTCTTTACTCTACACAGGAAAAAAGAAAGAAAATAACATTGGTACATCAATTTATCATGACAAAAATTGAATGGAAATAAATTCTAGCTTTGAGGTCAGAGGATATTTTGAAAAAAAATGAGTGCTGAAACTTCAACAAAATCTGCAGGCAAGCTATTTAGATCCTGTTTAGATCTCAGGCTTCGGTCGATACCTTCTTCGTCACAATAACCAATTAAACCAACAAGATTCCTATGCTTGACTCTTGAAAGCAGCTCCACCTCTGTTCCAATGATTCTCTTTTTGTTAGCATATTCTAGTTGAGATTAAAGACTGAAAATAGATTTATCTAGCTTGCATCCAGGTTTCTCACAAAAAAAAGGTAAATATAATACCATTTCTGAAATCTTGGATACTTATATATGAATCAGCATGCGATCTCTTGATAGCTAGAGTTCCTTCATCATCAAAAATGCCCTTGTACACATTCCCAAAGGCGCCCGATCCAACCAAACACTGATCACTAAATGACTTGGTGGCCTTCTCTAGTTCAACAAGATGAAACTGCCTAAGTTTTACCTTTTCCTGGCTACCATCTGCAAAAATTTACATCAAAACAAGGTAAGGATGATATTAAACAACATAAGTAGAGATTCTTGGTTCACCTCTAGAAGCATTGTTCTTCTTGTTTCGCCTGAAGTAGCCCCTTTTAATGCAGAAGTATAAAGTAAAACCTGTTTATAACTGCTAGACCTGCAACAAACGCTGCTGACATCTGAATACTAGGAAATCTAAATGGTCCTCTGGCATCCTTTGAGGAGGCTGGCACTGGTGAAGCCGCAGGAGGCAAGTACTCAAGCTTCATGGCTCCCTTGATAAGATCATAGTGGCACCCTGCCCTCATCTTTTCGTCAACATTCCTTCAAATTTGTTTCACTCTTTGGGATAATCGAAGAATGAGAGGTGTGAACTATGCATGTAGGAGAAAGAGTCCAGAAGGCAGGCCCACAACTCCTCACGCTGCCCATTTGGCTTAATGACTGAAGTCAAGGCGTGGACTTGGTCCCTTTGGAGGACGGCACATAAGCCAGTAGGCAAGAGTAAATTAATCATTTGGTGCTGAAAATAATCACTTCTTTTTTTTTCCCATCACTCTGTCTCTGAATTAATAACTGAAAATTTGATAGGCCAAAGAGGAAACAAAGCCACAGAACAAAGGTTGCTTGCATAAGATGTAGCTGGTTAATGGACAACAGCTACATCAAGGAAATGTGATTGGTAGAGAGGGTCATTGGACTGGGGAAGGGAATCTCAAATTTTCATGTAATCTATTGGAAAGAAAGCTGTCATGCTAATAGAGTGAATGGTTCTTTTTTTTTTTTTTTCTTTCCCTTCTTTTGTTTATATTACTACTGATAGTGATCCTCATGACACCAGATAATGTCTTCTTCTTCTTGTTTCTTGTATCATCTCAGTTTATTGCATGATTTTGTTTTCTCCCAGGTGTTACTGCACTTGGAAGTCCTTCTCAGGCCAGTCCATTGGATTTTAAATATCATAAGGACGTTCCATTCTCTCTCCTTCTCTCCCAAAAAAAAAAAAAAACTAATAATATTTTGTACGATAGAATACGAATGGAGCAAGAGGTTTCCAGGAGTCATTAATTTATTGTGTTAAGGATTTTTTTCTTTTTGACATTTTTGTGAGGTTTGATACTTTTTAGCTCGATTCAGAATTAAGTAAACACCTTATACATTTAGGGTTAGAATCGTCATTATCGTAATTTGATCCGTTCATAATTTTGGATCAAAACCTAACCGATTTACTAATCAGATAGAGTCAAATCAAATCCATAAAAAAAAATTTGATCTAACAAATCATTTGGATCGGTTCGACATCATGTATAACCCCTATTGAATCTAAATCAAATTTTGCTTTCATTCGAATAAAAATCAAACTATTATTTTATAATTAAATTTAATAATTAATTTATATTTATTTAAAAAAATTAACTTAAACTTAAATTTTTTTCACAAATATTTAATTTTATCAAGTAATGATTTTTTTAAGTTTATAAATTATAATTTTTAAAATATTATTGATATACTTAAAAACTCGACAGATTTGAATCTATTAGAATAAATAACAAATATAAATATTTAGATATAATTAAATAAAAAATATATAAAATGTAGTTACTAAAAAAATTAATTTAAATAAGAGTTTATTTAATAAATTAATAAAAATAATTAAAGCAAAGAAAAATAAAATTTATATGATTAGAATTTATGAGCCAAGGAAAATTATGTTCGAATTGAATTGGATTAAAAAATATAAAATTTGAATTCAATCCAAAATTTAGATAAATCTAATTTTAAACCTAATACGATCTATGAGCTTTTTTTTTTGTACAACGGACGATCACACTAGTCTAGTGCGAGTCGGTCAAGATAGATCTGAGTACAAAATTTGCTGCAAAGCATAAGAGCAGGGGTCACCCAAGCTCCAAGACTACGATCCAGCATGCTGGCCATAGAAGTAGCTGCTCAGTCCATCGTCGAATTGGCTTTCCGTAAATATGGCGGATCTGGGCTCTATCAACCTCCCGCAACATTGTCCAAATGTCCCTAAGGATCGGATTAGTGTGGCCAGGCCGACAGTTCTCCTTCTTCAGCCAAGAAATGACCGACATGAATCATCCTCAATGAAGAGCCTCTGAGCATGAAGAGTACGAGCAGCATAAGAAATACCTGCCCAAGCAGCGTAAAGCTCGGCATAGGGACAGAGAAGTCGAGAGTACCAAAGCCTCCTGCTGCCAATAAGTCACCATGAGTGCTACAGATAATGAAAGCAGATTGAGCAGCTCTACCACGAACACTCCCGTCAAAGTTGATTTTGACAAACCCTGGAGGGGGTTTCCAGGAGATGAAAATCGTGTGTCGGTTCGCTGCCGGAGCAGCAGGGGATCCCCAGAGGCCAGAGACGTCAGAACCAACACGGGCACAGTCTGCCACCAACTGTCTAATCTTCCTCATAATAATGTGAGAAAGAGTAACATCAGCGAAAATGAACTGGTTCCTGAACAGCCAAATCTGATACGCCGTAGCAGCCCAAAGACCTTTCTTCTGGTTGGAACCCTTCCGGAGATCAAGAAGAAATGAGGAACATGAAGAGCCCGAATCATCCTGTCTAATGGAGTAGCCTATCATATACTAGACCTGTCTAACTTTGGGGCAGGTGAAGATAGCATGATCTAAAGATTCTCCTCCAAATTACATAAAGGACAGATCGGCTGAATAGGAAGGCCCCTTCGAGAGAGAAGACGATAGGTTGGAGGACAGTCCCATAGAAGCTTCCAAATAAATAGTTGAACCCTGAGAATAATAGGAAGCTTCCAAATCCACGCCGCATCCACCGAGTGCGGGGACTGAGGCCTGAACAACTTAATCAGATCCCTTGAGGGAGCCTTAGATAGACAGATCTTTGCCAGAGCCTGGAGTCAGATGAAGAGTCAGAAATAAGAGGCATCGAGAGAATCCACCGAGAGAGTTCCAATCCAAAAAATCTAGTCACCGAGGGGATATGCCAGGCAGGGGGATTAGAGGAAATCAAATCCTTGACCTTAAATTGGTAGGGACATCACTGCTGATAAAGGAGGGCCACCGAAAGAGGAAGCTCTGAAATCCATGAATCGTGAATAACATCAATCGATGATCCATCTCCAATCATCCATGAAATATGCTCTGAGATAGCCTGACCATAACGACAGACCTCCCTCCAAAAGGAGGAACAACCCCGCGGTGGAAAAATATGCGAGGCGGGCGATCAGTCACCGTACCTCGAACGCATCAGAGAGCTCCAAAGGCAATGCGCTCCAGAAGGAATCTCGATGCATGTCTAGCGAGAAGGGCATCTCGTCTGACAATCAGAAACTGAATCCCGAGACCACCCTCAAGGATTGGCATACACACCATGTCCCAAGATAAAAGGTGCATACGTGACCCTCTTGCATAGAAGCCCATAGAAAATCATGAAAGCATCTCTCAATCCTCCTCAGGCAAGTGATCGGAATAACAGCATTCGACAGAGATACAAGGGAAGAGAGGACAGAACCGAGCAAATAATAATGACCTAGCCATCATCGAAAGGTTAGTGACCTGCCAACCTCAATATGCTGGCGAACCTGCCTCTCAATCGTCGAGTAATTAAAGCACCGGGGCGTCTCTCCGTTATAGGGATATTCAAATACATAAGCCTGTCAGCCTGAGTAGTAATGCCCGATAAATGAATAATGGCATATAGAGGATTTAAGAAAATTAACCTTTTATCCTTGAAGCCTTAGAGTAACTCTGGATGATAGAATGAAAAGAAGCCGCATCATCAATAGAAGCCTGGGTCCAGAAGAATACAATCATCAGCGTTTAAAGATAGACCAAATCAAGTAAGAATTGGGTTCTTTGGCCGGATCTATTTATAGCCTTAGATACATTTGATTGATACATACTAATAATTAAAAAGAAAAAAAGAAATAATAATTTGATTCAGCCTTTGAATCCAAGCCGGAGGTGGAAAAAACATAATATTTGATCTCCCGCCGGAGACGGCGGAGGAAGTGGACTCCAGGTGCAGAGAAGGAGCCAAATCCCTCCTATACCTCTATATAAACTGCCCGGAACTCCGCATCGTCGTCGTTACACAGTTCGAGCAGTCGAATCGCTTTACCCTGACTCTAGCGGCCGCCCGGCCGCCCGGCAAATTCCTTCGGCTGGAATCAAGTCCTTCATGTTCCCAAGCCTTCTCCGCCGACCCTCTCGCCGTCGGTGGTCGCCGCTTGCGATGCCAAAGCTGCCATAGAGCCCTGTTACAGATCCCTGTTTCGAGATCATATTCCACTGTGGCCGAGGATGTTATTTTAGCCTCGTCTCCGGCCATCTAAGGTTCTTGCGACTCACATCAATGGTGCTCTCTTTTTGAATCGTTCGTTCGCTGGGTCATTAATTTTATGCGAGGGCCCAAGTGCAGGTGTTCTCAGGTTATCTATTTTATTTAATTTAATTGTTAGGCCAAGTAGTTAGAATCGAAGTTATGATTAAAGGACTAGATTTCAAAATGTAAAAAAATCTGCAGCTTAATGATTAATTAATTATCTAATTTGGCAAGGAGGTCAATTTGTGAATATTATTATGCCATTTATAATTTAAATTAACTATATATGCTTGGCATAATTATAGATTGAGTCGATATAACTATAGATTGGACTTACACATTTGATTAGTTCTTATTTTCGGTTGACATAAGAATCTTATGTACACTTGTTTGCATGATTTTCTTGCTGTATATATATAAATAATAATGTGGACGGGCATGGTTGTGCATGCTTTATGGTAGTGCCTGATATTTTTAATTAAAATATTTTGAGCAGGATATGTATGGTTGTAATTGAATTTACATAAGGGCACATGTAATTGAACTAAATAAGAGGGTTGGACTAGCCTTATAGTTATATATGGATCGCTAATCATGAGCTCAACTATGTATGGAGCTAGTTCGATGTTAAACAATAAATTTAATTATTTGAGGATACTTTGGGATGTAGAATATGTTTCTTTCTTGATTAATTGTGAGAATTATGATTTGATGCTATTATTTACTGAAATGGCTATTCTGCTAATTTAAATGGATCAATTTATAAGAAATTTCAACATGCAATCACTTATATAGTTATAGATATTTTGTTTATAGACATTCCTAGGTGATATCATTCAAAATGGTTAATCAATGGTACTTGATATGCATAAATTGTGTTATTGAGCCTCAACTAGTATATGTGATTTTCTAGTGTTTTTGATCGGCATAACTTTGATATTATGATCTTTTATTATTATATTAAATTATATTGATATAAGTATATAATGCTTTCAGTGAGTTGAACAGAATTAGGATATAATGAGATGTGAGTAAGGATCGAATAGCTTATAGAGTAGTTATAATCTTTTCATATTGACTATATAAAAAATTATAATAAAATAAATTATATTATTATACTTATGGTATTCTTTGGCTTTTAATATTAATAATACTATGTTTTGTTATTATAGAAATTGATGAAAACAAGCCACATCTCAAAAAACATTCAACCATCACATATCCAACTAAAGTTGAGTTTAAAGCGTAACATTTTCATTTTATGTTAATATTTATATAGATAAAGAAATAGTAACATGTTTCTTCAAATATATCAAAATGGGTGGTAAATTAGGATTATAGTTGGAAATAGGTCTAGTTGACCGAGTTCTATAATTGGATGAGGTTGGATTGAATCAAATTAGGACTTAAAAATAATGTTTTAATGAATTTTAGACTAGACTCGACCCACTGCTCCTTCAAACTAAGCTCAAGCTTGGTAGCTACTTTGAGCAGGCTTAATTTGCTAAGTCTAAGCTAGATCTTTAACCTAACCTAACTCAAACATCATATCAAACCTCACCATCCTAGGTTCATCTCATTGTGAAGGAGTGTTTGGTATAAGGTAATCTATTTAAAATCACCAATGATTCATATGTAGGTGATGAAATTGCTATATTTAGGCCTATCTCGATGATCCCATACGGTGATTATCATAAATCAGCCTCGTCTCTAAAATCACTACCTAATTTAGTGATTCTATATCCATTCTTTAATATTGGTATCCAAGATTATCTTTAGATAGCAATCTTAGGCTAAAGTTTAGGAATAAAAATGCTCTTCATTTATTAAGAAAGATGCTCAACATTATTTTCATATTAATATTATATAATTTAATATTATAAGGTTATATTATAAAAATATTGTAATATGGCAAAATAATATAGTAGTAATAATAAATATATATTATTACAATAATATATAATTTAATTTTAATTAATGTAATACTATGATATTATAATAATAAAAACATGAACTAACGATAAATTATTGAGTGGTTGTAAAATTATATTTAGATTAATTTTAATATCATATGGTGAATGATCTTGAATTTTAATAGCATACCAAATACGGCTTGATCTTATATATATCTGAAGATCTTGAATGTCCCATGCACATGGCCTCACATCAAATTAAAATCCACTGTGACCAACGTCGCCGGCAAATCCACCGTACTTTAACTGCTAAGCTGGCATCGGACGTGTGGTTGAGTTCCGAAAAAATGCTTGTGTCTTTCCAATGACATTTTGCCACGTGGCTTGCCGCTGGCGAGGTGACTGTTGGCATGCCACCACAAAGTCGGGTGAGGGGGAAGGATGCGCTAAATTAATATAAACCTCCTATAAACAAAGGCGTTGCTTCCCAAAGAGAGGGAAAGAGATCCAGAAACGTAAGCAAAGCAATGAGAGAGAAAGAGATGATGGTGATGATAACGATTATATTCTTCGGTTTGTTCCTGTTGATTGGGGGAGTCAGTGTGGTGCTTGCGGTCTACCTCTTATTAATCCTAATCCTGCGGCACACCGCGCGGGGTATAGAGGCGGCGGCACCGGCAGTGGTGGCAGCGACGAAGGAGGTAAAGGAAAGAGGGTTAACGTTGACAGAGGAGGAGCTGCTCGGGCTGCATAAAGGGAAGGTGGGTGTGGGGGATAGTGCCGAATGCGTGATGATGTGGCTGATTATATGTCGTTAGGATTAACGAAGGAAGTAACCGGTGGAGCCCCCACCTCAGCTTTCGAGTTTCCCTCAGCTTTGGCCTTCAAGGATCTCTCGGCCACCAGGGCCCCTTGGCCTTGGACCTCGCGTTCCCTCGGCATCAACCTCGAACTCGGCCCCTCGGTCTCAGACTCGAACCTCACATCCCCTCGGCCTCGGCTTCGGACCTCGTGTCTCTCGAGGCCGAGCCTCGCATCCCCTCGGCCTCGGCCTTGAACCCGCACCCTTCCCTCGGCCTCAACCTTAGATCTCGTGTCCCCTCGGCCTCGACCTTGGACCCACCATCCCCTCGGCCTCGGCCTCGAACCTCGCATCCCCTCGGTCTCGACCTCGGACCTCGCGTTCCCTCGGCCTCGGCTTTGGACCTTGCGTCCCCTTGGCCTCGGGCCTTAGTCCCCCTAGCCTTGGACCTCATGTCCCACCATCTTGTGTCACCTGACACACCCACATGGCCCACCAATCGCCTGTGGCAGCCACATGGCCCACTACTTGTCTGCAATAGCGTGTGGCCATAACCCGTAACGGCGCACGCCTGACACGACTGGGCTCACCTGCCACTGGTAGCGCCGCGCCTGATAGGTGGCTGGCAGAGCAAGACACCTCTGACATGCACAGTGTCGGTTGCAACCTGTAATTATCAGCCCGGCCACCTGTCCACTACCAGACAAGGGCACCTCAAAATCAGCCACCTTCTGGAAGCGAAAAAGGGACCCTCGAATAGGTATAAATGCCCACACTCACAATGAGGAAGGGGATCGAAAACTCAGCTCTCTAGCTATCTTTTCTGATAGTTCTTTTCTTAACCGTTCCGAGTTGCTTACTTGAGCGTCGGAGAGTCCCCATCGGTGCAACTAGTCTCCGGGGACTTTCTTGTAGGAGCTCTTCGAGGAGAAGGACCTTCGTTTCCCGACGTTGGAGGAAGGCGACTTGGCGTCAACAGATTGGCGCGCCATGAAGGGGGATGAGATAAAGAGAAAGCTTCAAACCAGTTAGCTGTAGATCCTTCTCCCCTGAGTACTCAAGAAGATGGTGATGATGCAAGCACAGAAGGTTTCCACCAGCCATGCTAGGGGGCATCGCCCGGGGATTGACCTGCCGGAGGCCGGTCCCCTCGCTCCCCAGGCCGGCGTTCCCGCACCGCCATCGCCACCACCGCCGCAGTAGCAGCACCAAGATGATCGGGTCACCGTCCTCACCATACAAGTTCAGTCGCTGGTAGCGGCAGTCCAAGTCTTGCAACAGTAGCCGGCCACCGAGCAACGGCAATCAAAGCCACCCTCATCGGTCCCGAGGTGGTTCAACCCAGCCAGCACTCCTTCCGGGGGAGGTCTCCCACTACAAGAAAAATAAAATATTGCGACGCCCAAATGCGTCGCAATTGCGTCGCTAAACATGCTATTGCGACGCAATAGCGACGCAATGACGACGTCGCTCAGATTTCCGTCGTAATATCCATTTATCGCAATTGCGTCGCAATATTGCGACTCTCTGCGACGCAACATTGTGACGCATCCATATGCATCGCTAAATTAAAAATTAAATTATAATATTTAAAATTATTATTAAATATTGCGATGCACTCAATTGCATCGCAATATTGCGACGCATTTCATTGCGTCGCAATATTTAATAATAATATTTATGATATAATAGCGACGTAATTTGTGTCACTAAAGCGTCGCAAATAAAATTTTTTTTTAAATATTGCGACGCAAGGTCATTGTGTCGCAACATTTATTAAAAATATTTTAGATATAATAGCGACTCAATTTGAGTCGCTAATGTGTCGCTATTAATTTTTTTTAAATTATTGCGACGCCAGGTCATTGCGTCGCAATATTTAATAATAATATTTTGAAAATATTAGCGATGCAATTGCAGTCGCTAATGCGTCGCTAAATAAATATTTTTTTAAAAAAAATAAAAATTTAAAAATTAAAACGGTTAATACAATTCGTTACATTTAAATATTGATCGAAACATTCTTCACTCATATTGATCCAAACAATAATCATTCAATTTCCAAAAATAATTCATATATTAAAATTTTGAAGTTTTCATGTACAACATAAAAAAAAAATACATCAAGAATCTGAGCAATCACGTGGAGGCTGGAGACTCTGCGACAAGCGGCTAACCATATCCCGCAAATAATGCATCTCATCTCGCATGTCTGCAATCTCCTGATTCCGGCCTCGCATACGATCCTCGAATCCTGCTCGACCTCCTGCCGAACCTCCTCTGCAATAGATCTCCGAAGGTCGTCTAAACGCTCGGAAGGAAGATCACCAGAAACTCGCGAGCTGGAGGCATGATGGGGAAAATATGTAGAAGCTCTAGTGCCCAGACCATAGACCCTACGGTCTCGCGGCTGGGCACCAACAGCCTCCAAAAACACACGCCGACTCTCCTCTGCTGAGAGTTCGACGGGCGTCTCCCCATCAGTAGAGTCGACCTGCGATGCATGAGAGCGAAGCTCCTCGACTCGTGTCTTTAAATTATGAAATCAACGATAAATGAGTTAATAATTTTTTGAAATAAAATTTTAGAAATTAAACAGATACTACATAAATCTAATTTCTTACCGCAACCTCCCGTGATCGCGTGTCGACCCAGGAACCGTCCCTCCTGGTGTGTGTCGCCTTGAATAGACGAAACTCACCAGGATCTCCGCCCTCCTGCTCAGACTATAACATTAAAAAAGTGATATTAATATAAATATTTGTAAATAACTAAAATAGTAATTAAAATATTTATGTTTTCTTACCATACGCTGTCTGTGCTCCTGAATCGAAATGGAGCCCGAAGTATGGCGGGAGAGACCCGTGCCAGGACCGCCCTTCTCAGATCGGCGGTTCGTGCTGGCTGATGCGGACCTCATGCGCCAGCCATCGGACTGCCAGGCCTGCTGCCACTCGTGCCAAATACCCTTTGGCACGTGCACAGGACGCTGACCCGATGACCTCCAACGATGAAGCATGTCGGAGTATCGGCGTCCCGTCAGAGCCTCCCATGCTGCCCTAATGGCATCATGGCTGGCAGGATCCCACGTAACTTTTTTTGCATTAAAATAAACAGTTAGTTTCTGAATTTATTAAGATTAAAAAATTTTATATCAGTGATAAATTATATTTAATAAGTTTACCTGAAACTCAAAAAAATAAAACTCCTCGTGGCTGGAGATACGTGGCGCCAATCGTAGCCACTGGGATCTGCACGCCTCTGAAATACGGTGCTGATGTGGCTGGATACATGATGCTGCTCAATAAATCTGTTTAAAAAATGCATGTTTATAAGTAATTGACTTAAAAACATAAACATATATTTTAATTAGTATATACTTACAGCCCCTGAGCATCAAGTCGAAGTACGGTACGGCCGATGGTGGAAGAACTCTCGGAGGTATGTGCCGATCGGCTGGATGGTAATACTGCTGGAGAGATCGAAGGCTGTGCGACTGTTGGAGATCTGAACTCTCCATCTCCGACGCTCATGTGTTTTGATGCAGCAGGGCTACGTCCCTGCTCACTCCGTCTGTCGTTAGTAGATCTACCTCTGCCCATCATACTGAAAATACTAAAGATTCATACAATTAAATTACGATTAATGATTGACTATGTAAAAATTTAACACTTTTAAAAAAAGTTAAATTTTAAAAAACCTTTATGTTTAATCGGTGTTATTTGTTTCGTGAAATATTGGTTCAACATCCGATGCCGTATCGGACTACGATTCAGTTTCATTATCATCGGAAGGAAACCGAACATTTGCATCCGTAATTTCTTGGACATCACCATTTGGATCTCTAAGTGATGTTTCAGGAGCCCTTGTGTCATCCTTAATTGCATGCATTTCCATCTCATCCTCTTGAAATGCAGGGCACGGCTGATTGACTTGATGAATCTCCTCTAATACGATTGTTGAACGTGGGACGATTTTAGAAACGGCCCACCAATCTCGCTTGTCGTTGCGCAAACTTGGATATCCGCAGAAAAAGACTTTGTTGGCCCAGATGACAACCCAAGAGGGGGGGTGAATTGGGTTCTTTAAAAATTAGCCTTTAAATTAATTAGCTTGAGATGAATGAAGGCAATGCAAAGTAATTATAAATTGCAGTGAATAAAACAGAGATAGAGAAAGAGACAATAGAACACGGCAAACACAAAAGAATTTATAGTGGTTCGGTGTATCCAACACCTACGTCCACTCCCAAGATTCACTTGGGTCCACACTATAATCACCTAGATTACAGCAGAGTTGTTTTACAAGCTCACAACTCGAACTTGTTGTTTTCCCGGGCGCACAACGAACCCAGCTGGTTTTTAAGGGCTTACCAGCACAAAAACCCTTAACCCAAGCTTAACCAAGCTTGAACTGAGGTAAGACTACCTCCTCTAGTTCAATCCCCCAGATTGAGCTAGACACAAAGAATAGAAATATGTTTGTTTAGTTACAATGGCTCCTTAATGAGCAGATAAACAAATGTAAGAATAGAGTTTAGATAAGCCTGATTTGCAGTTGGTTGGCTTTGAGCTTTCTCCTTTTCTTCAACTCCTTGGAGGTGTAGAATCAGGCCTCAGCTTGGATTCTTCACGGAAGATGTGTTGGAGTTGATTTGGGCTTTCCCTCTTTTCTTCGAGTGTTGAAAATCTCTTGAGATACTCTTGAATAGCACTTGGATTTTCTTCAGAAGCTTCCTTGGATTTGAGCTTGAACACAGAAGGAACTTCCCTTGATTTCACACTCTTTCTTTCACTCTATTTTGAATCTCGGATTTTTTCAACTGAAGCTCTATTTTTCTGATTTTTCTCTTCTTTTTCTTTGAAATAAATTCTCTCTATTCGTCTCCCTTTGATTTGAAAATAGCTTCTCTATTTATAGATTCTGCAAGAATATAGCCATTAGAGACAAAGAAAAATAGCCGTTAATCAAAAAACTTACCGTTGGAGCTGAGTTGGCATCCGTAAAAAATCTCGCCCAGATTTACTGGAGTCGACTCATGCTTTTCCCGAGTCGGCTCGAGCTCGTTTTACTAAAAATAGAAATGTTTAAAAAGTCATGGGGTCGACTCACCAAAAGTAAAGTGTCGACTCCTGAAAGTCGGGGGTCGACTCATGAAAGGTTGGGGTCGACTCGTGAAGTGCTCAGAAAAAAACACACCTCTAGTGTCTGAGCGGAGTCGACTCGCACAGTCATGGAGTCGGCTCGACAAAATCGGAGGTCGACTCGTGAAATTACGTGGGTCGACTCGAGACAGATAGACATTTCTGTACTCTGAGTGGAGTCAACTCTGAAACTCAAGAGTCGGCTCCGGAACGTATTAAAAATCAGAAACTTTTTTGATTGACTTTAAAATCGTTCCAGATTCATTTTAATTCATATTTTTTGACTTGAATTCAATAAAATTGACATTAAGAATTAATTCAAGAAGTATTCCATAAACTCATTGATTTTAATATGAATTATAAAATTTCTTTTTGAAAGCTTAAATATTGAGCTTAAAGTTACTTTCAAAATGATTAATGTCAAACTTTAACATTCTCATTGATTGTTCAAGATAAATTCATTGCACATGTAAATAAACTCATTGCATCTTTTATCATACTCATGGCTTTTAGTAATCATCAAAATCAAAAGGATTGGGGCATAAAGTTTTTCAACAAACTCCGCAACATCTCTTCCTTTTTGATGATGACAAAAACATTGAGTTTATGCATGATTGATTTGTGAATTTATTTTGATTTCATAATAGGCTTAGGTTCCCCCTGAATGAGGTAACTCCCCCTATGAAACTTAATCATTCAATTAATTATCTCATTGATTAATTTAATTTTCTCATATGCATATTCAATCATAAAACTATAAAAACTCTCCCCCTTTTTTGTTATCAACAAAAAGGTAGAGAAGCATAAACATTCATTCATTCGTTGATAGAAAGAATTACATTGAGTAATCAAAATAGACATTTCATTTCATCAAAGAGTCTAATACATTAAAGTGTTTAATACATTGATATCAAAAGTAAAACATAACAACAATTTCAATACATAGCAAGGATTGAAAATCTAATACATTAGAAATGAGTTCTAACAATCCTTGTCAAATGATCAACTATGTTCTTCATTCCATCAGTCTGTAATTTCACATAATCCTTTAGTCTCTCATCTACAAAGGTGCAAGCAGTTAAGATTTTATCTTGTAGCTCTGTGTTACTTTTAGAGTAGGTTTCGCCATCTCCGCAAATATTTTAAGCTCTTCAAAATTGTTCTTGAGATCTCCACTTAAAGATCCGAAGAAGTGCAGAGAGTAGACTCAATTTTAGTGATCCGATCATCAAGTGAGTATAGAGTCTCCTTTAGATTCATGAACTTATTCTCAAACTCTGATTTAAGTTTTTCTGATTGATCATCAAGTAATCCTTGAGTTGCATTAATTGTAGATCTGAGAAGCCAGCAGAAGAGGATGAAGCTTGATCAAATGACTGAGCGGGGGCAGGAGCAGGGGCAGAAGTAGGAGGCTCGGAGGTGCAGGTGAAAGTGTCTAACTGATGGACCTGGTGCCTCAGCATCCTCAGCTCTATCTTCTACTAATCCTTTCCTCTCCCATTTTCCATTTTTCTTAATAAAACCCATCCGATGAATGGTGGCCAAGCTATAAAAGTCTGTATGCCTCAGGTTCCTCATTGGCTCACTGTCAGATATAACAATTCCTTGGCTTAGAAAAATCTTGGTGAGAATCATTCCATAGGGCAAGCTAGCTTTCCTTTTTCCTCCACAGTCAGCAATATACCAAAGAATCATGCTGGGAAGGTTTATAGGTTTGCCCGTAACGATAGCATCTATCACAAAATGTCTCTTTCAGATACATAATCAAATCTTCCTATCTTTGAAAAAGTATCCTACTGCAAATGTTATGAAGTAACCTCAGTTCTAATGAAAGTTGGTTGGCAAAAACTTCCTCAAAACCTACAACATCTCGGTTAAGTAATCTAGCAAGAGCAGGGCTTCGGTCTTCAGAAGAAAATNATCCTACTGCAAATGTTATGAAGCAATCTCAGTTCTAATGATAAGTTGGTTGGCAAAAACCTCTTCAAAACCGACAACATCCCGGTTTAATAATCTAGCAAGAGCAGGGCTTCGGTCTTCAGAAGAAAATGTGGCAGTACCTGATAAGGGTAGATCCAATAGTCTTGACAGAAGCTCTACAGTCACTGAGATCCTATTCCTCTCACTGTGCTTATGAGACCATGATCTCCTCTAGACAATTCTTATAAAACTCCTTTACAGAGCGGGATAAGTAGGGCAATCCAGTGAACATATCTTCTCCCATCCCATCTCTATCAATTGTCTCCCTAATAAAAATCCCTCTGCCTCAAAAGTTCAAAATCCACTTTCTACCCGTGGTTATGATTCTATCTGCTAATCTATCTACCTGAGAAGTAGTAGCAGGGAGAAGCATTGGGGGTTGAAGATGATGAAGTGGAATCCGTGCTTGGAGAAGGCTCACGACCGGACGCCTCACCGTCTTCCTCACGGCTCGCTTCCTCTTCACACCGCCCGCAGCAAGATTGGAACCTCGAGTTTTGGGTGCCATTGGTCGATTGGAAGGATTAATCAGTGATTTTGGGAATTTGGAAGGTCTGGAGATATTTTGGAGAGAGTATTTTGAGAGATTGGAAAGTTTGAAATGAACGGCGAGTCGACTCTGCCCTAGATAAATCAACCTGGGACCACTTCGAGTCGGCTCGCGCAAAGCAGGGGTCGACTCCGGACAGTCACAGAAAACCATCCCGAAGTGGAGTCGACTCGCGCCGAGAAGGGGTCGACCCGAGAGTTTCAGTCGAAACCAGGAGTCGACTCCGATACGCACCGAGTCGGCTCCGAGACCATTTCAGAGCAAAAACATGAAATTTCTGAAATGTGTCCGGAATTTGATCATGAAAATTGATAAAATAATCATTGAATATGAATGGATCAATTAGATATGAATTCTAGATAAGATTTCCTTAAAGATCAAGGATTTGAAAGAATCTTAGATAAAATTTCCTTAGGGGTTTCAAATTCATTCTAATGGATCACAAATCCCTAACTCTCCTCTAAGATAACAGAATCTTTCTTCACTTAAGGTTTTGTAAATATGTCTGCTAATTGTTCTTCAGTGTTAACATAATCAAGACAATTTCATTATTTGCTACATGTTCTCTTATAAAATGATATCTAATTTCTATGTGTTTGTTCTTGAATGTTGAATTGGATTTTTGTTAGATTAATTGCACTTGTGTTATCACATCTTATAGGTGTTTTATCAAGTGTGATACCATAGTCTTCAAGTTGTCGCTTAATCCATAGGATTTGAGCACAGCAACTTCCAGCTGCTACATATTCAGCTTCAGTAGTTGATAATGCAACTGAATTTTGCTTTTTGCTAAACCAGAGATTAAGTTACTTCCTAAGAATTGGCATGCACCACTTGTGCTTTTTCTATCTAACTTACATCCAGCATAATCAGAATCAGTGTATGCAATCAGATTTAATGTGGAGTCTCTAGAATACCATAAACCTACATTTTTTGTTCCACTTACATATCTTAGTATTCTTTTAACAGCAATTAAATGTGATTCTTTAGGTTCAGACTGAAATCTAGCACATAAGCAAACAGCAAACATTATGTCTGGTCTACTTGCAGTTAAGTAAAGTAGGGATCCGATTATACCTCGATAATATTTTGATCAACTTCTTACCTTCTTCATCTTTGTCCAGCTTGCATGAAGGACTCATTGGTGTTCCGAGGGGTTTAATTGATTCCATACCAAACTTCTTTAGGATTTCTCTTGTGTATTTTGTTTGGTTGATGAAAGATTCCCTCTTTGCTTTGTTTGATTTGGAGTCCAAGGAAGAAGTTGAGTTCTCCCATCATGCTCATTTCAAATTCTCCCTGCATCAACTTAGCAAACTCTTGACATAGAATATTGTTAGTAGCACCAAAAATAATATCATCAATATATTTGAACTACTAATAAATCTTTACCTTTTCTTTTCAAAAACAAAGTTTTATCAACATTTCCTCTTATAAAATCATTTTCAATTAAGAATTTACTTAATCTATCATACCAAGCTCTAGGTGCTTGTTTCAAACCATATAATGCTTTGTGCAATTTAAAAACGTGATTTGAAAATTCGTGATCTTCAAAACCTGGTGGTTGTTCTACATATACTTCTTCATTTATAAATCCATTTAAAAATGCACTTTTTACATCCATTTGAAATAAGTTAAAATTCATATGACATGCAAATGCAAGTAATAGTCTAATGGCTTCTAATCTAGCTACAGGTGCAAAGGTTTCATCAAAATCAATACCTTCTTCTTGATTATATCCTTTTGCAACTAATCTAGCTTTGTTTCTAATTACTATGCCATTTTCATCTAGTTTATTTCTAATATCCATTTTGATCCTATAACAGAATGATTTTTAGGTCTTTCAACTAAGGTCCATACATTATTTCTTGTGAATTGATTTAATTCTTCTTGCATTGCTAACATCCAATTATTATCTTTTTCAGCTTCTTCAATAGTTTTAGGTTCAATTTGTGATACAAATGCAAGATGATTACTAATATTTCTCATAGATGATCTAGTTCTTATTCCTTGAGATGGATCACCTATAATCAATTCCTTAGGATGACTATAAGCATATCTCCAATCCCTAGGTAGATCTACATCATTATGATTAGCGTTAGTATCATCATCCTTAGGTGAATCATTATCTTTAGCTTCTTGTTCTTGATCTAAAGATACATCAATATTTAATTTTTCAAGATCTTTTCAATTATGTTTGTATCTTCATCATCATCAAATTTTTCAGAACGAGTTGCTAAAGATTCATCAAAAACTACATGAATTGATTCTTCAACAACTAAAGTTTTCTTGTTAAATACTCTATATGCTTTACTAGTTATTGAGTATCCTAAGAATATTCCTTCATCAGATTTAGCATCAAATTTGCCTAAATTATTTTTACCATTATTGTGAACAAAACATTTACAACCAAATGCATGAAAATATTTTATATTGGGTTTTCTATCATGCCATAATTCATAAGGTGTTTTCTTTAAAATAGGTCTTATTAAGCTCTATTTAAGATGTAACATGCTGTGTTAATAGCTTCCGCCCAAAAGTATTTCGGGAGTTTACTTTCACATAGCATGGTACGGGCCATGTCTTCTAGAGTCCTATTTTTCTTTCAACTACACCATTTTGTTGTGGGGTCCTAGGTGCAGAAAAATTATGATTAATACCATTTTCATTGCAAAAACTTTCAAATAAGTGATTTTCAAATTCAGTTCCATGATCACTTCTTAGAGACACTATGGTAGTGTTTTTCTCATTTGTTACTTTCTTGAAGAATTTCATGAATATCGAGAAAGTCTCATCTTTGTGAGCTAAAAACATTACCCAAGTGAATCTAGAGTAATCATCTACTATCACAAGACCATATTTCTTTCCTCCTAGACTTGTGGTTCTAGTTGGTCCAAAAAGGTCCATGTGAAGTAGCTCTAATGGCCTAGAAGTTGAAACAATATTTTTAGATTTGAAAGAACTTCTTGTTTGTTTTCCAAACTGACATGCATCACATATTTTGTTATTTTCAAAATCTAATTTAGGTAAACCTTTTACTAAATCCATTCTAATTAGTTTTGAAATCAGGTGTGTGCTTGCGTGACCTAATCTTCGATGCCACAACCAACCAGTCTCATTCATATTAGCATTATTAGCAACTAAGCAATGATTATTAGTAGACAATTTGTCTAAATCAATCATATATACATTGCCATTTCTATTTCCAATAAAAACAATGCTATTATCAATGGGATTAGCTACAGTGCATAAAGAAGATTCAAATGATACTTTAAAACCTTTATCACATAATTGACTTATACTAATTAAGTTATGTTTTAAACCATCAACATAAAGTACATTTTCAATAAATGTGGAGGGAGTTATTTGAATGTTACCAAACCCCAAGATTTGGCCTTTGCCATTGTCGCCAAATGTAACAACTCCTCCTTTCTTTTCTTCTAGGGTGATGAATTCTTCTTTGTCACCCGTCATATGTCTTGAGCAGCCACTATCAAGATACCACTTTCTCTTTGATCTCTTGGCCACAAGACATTCCTGCAATAAAATCAGACTTTATGTTTAGGTACCCAAGCTTTCTTGGGTCCTTCATGGTTAGTACCAACAAATATTGTTCCTTTCGGAACCCATATTTTCTTTCCTTTAATATTTAAGTTTTTATTAGGTTTTAGAATTTTACATTCATAAGATTTGTCCTTTTTGATTACATTTAAAGCATGTAAATTACTTTGGCCAGCACTTACAAAAATATTTTTAAGTGATTTTTGTTTTCTTAAAGTGTTATATCCTAATCCGGCTTTGTCAAAAACTGCTTTTTGACTATTTAATAACATGTCTAATTTAATTGAACTTAATGTAAACTTATCAACTATGTTTTTATGTTTTTCAACCTCATTCTTTAGTTTATCTTTTTCATTTGAGATTGATTCCTTTTCATTCATTAAAATTTCATTTTCAGATTTAAGTTTCTTAATTTCATTGTTAAGATTTTCTTTTTCTGAATGAAGGTAAGTTTTCATTTTTCAAAAACTTGTATTTCTTTTTCAAATTTTAAAATCCTAACAAGTTCATTAAAGCATCAAAAAGTTCATCAAAGCAAATTCATCGCAAGGGTTGTCGGAACTTACCTCATCATTGTCGTCCGCCATAAAGCATACGTTTGCGACTTCCTTTTGTTCTTCTTCTTCGGAAGAAGATTCCTCGCTGTCACTCCAAGTCGCCATATAAGCCTTCTTTTTCTTTTTGTAGGCTTTCTTCAATCTTGGACATTCATTTCTAAAGTGCCCCGGTTTATTACATTCATAGCAAGTCAAGGGGTCTTTCTCTTTTTCTTTCCTTGTCCTTATCTTATCCTTTTCTCCTTCCCACTTAGCTCCAAATTTTTTCTTGTGGAAGGGTTTCTTTCTCCTCATAAATCTCTTAAATTTCTTTGCTAAGAGAGCAGTCTCTCATCATTATCATCATCATCATCACTGCTGCTCTCTTCTTCTTTTGCAGCTTTGAGGGCAATATTTTCTTTTTCTTTGAATCCTCCTCAACATGCTGCCTCATAGTCAGCTCATGGGTCATAAGGGATCCTAGAAGCTCCTCTAAGGGTAAAGTGTTGAGGTCCTTAGCTTCTTGGATTGCAGTCATTTTTGCTTCCCATGATCTTGGTAATGACCTAAGAATTTTTCGAACAAGTTCAGAGTTAGTATATGTCTTACCAAGACTTTTCAAACCATTTACAATATCTGTAATCTAGTGTACATGCATGCAATGGTTTCAGATTGTTCCATGCTAAACAATTCATATTTATGAACAAGAATATTTAGATTCTTTTACTTGATTGGTACCCTCATGGGTAACCTCTAATCTATCCCAAATCTCCTTTGCGGAATTACATGTGGAGATTCTATTGAATTCATTAGCATCTAAGGAGCAATATAAAACATTCATGGCCTTAGCATTAAGCTGTGCCATTTTCCTATCATTATCATTCCAGTCCCTTTCGGGCTTAGGAACAATAGTGCCATCTATAACATGTGTGGGTGTACTAGGTCCATTGATTATAACACCCATAGCTCATAATCAGAAGCTTGAATGAATATCCTCATTCTAGCTTTCCAATAAGAATAATTTGAGCCATTAAAAGTGGAGGTCTATTCGTAGAATGACCTTCAGCAAATGAACCAACTTGTGTTGCCATTTGGAACTTTAGCTCTTGATCGTGTGATCAAAATCTAATGAGCACTAGCTCTGATACCAATTGTTGGCCCAGATGACAACCCAAGAGGGGGGGGTGAATTGGGTTCTTTAAAAAATTAGCCTTTTAAATTATTTGCTTGAGATGAATGAAGGCAAATGCAAAGTAAATATAAATTGCAGTGAATAAAAGAGATAGAGAAGAGACAATGGAACACGGCAAACACAAAGATTTTATAGTGGTTCGGTGTATCCAACACCTACGTCCACTCCCAAGATTCACTTGGGTCCACACTATAATCACCCTAGATTACAGCAGAGTTGTTTTACAAGCTCACAACTCAAACTTGTTGTTTTCCCGGGCGCACAACGAACCCAGCTGGTTTTCAAGGGCTCACCAGCACAAAAACCCTAACCCAAGCTTAACCAAGCTTGAACTGAGGTAAGACTACCTCCACTAGTTCAATCCCCCAGATTGAACTAGACACAAAGAATAGAAATATGTTTTTTAGTTACAAGGCTCCTTAATGAGCAGATAAACAAATGTAAGAATAGAGTTTAGATAAGCCTGATTTGCAGTTGGTTGGCTTTGAGCTTTTCTTCTTTTCTTCAACTCCTTGGAGGTGTGAACCAGGCCTCAGCTTGGATTCTTCACGGAAGATGTGTTGGAGTTGATTTGGGCTTTTCCTCTTTTCTTTGAGTGTTGAAAATCTCTTGAGATACTCTTGAATAGCACTTGGATTTTCTTCAGAAGCTTCCTTGGATTTGAGCTTGAACACAGAAGGAACTTCCTTTGATTTCACACTCTTTCTTTCACTCTATTTTGAATCTCGGATTTTTTCAACTGAAGCTCTGTTTTTCTGATTTTTCTCTTCTTTTTCTTTGAAATAATTTCTCTCTATTCGTCTCTATTTGATTTGAAAACAGCTTCTCTATTTATAGATTCTGCAAGAATATAGCCGTTAGAGACAAAGAAAAATAGCCGTTAATCAAAAAACTTACCGTTGGAGCTGAGTTGGCATCCGTAAAAATTTCGCCCAGATTTGCTGGAGTCGACTCATGCTTTTCCCGAGTCGGCTCGAGCTCGTGATACTAAAAATAGAAATGTTTAGAAAGTCATGGGGTCGACTCACCAAAAGTAAAGTGTCGACTCCTGAAAGTCGGGGGTCGACTCATGAAAAGTTGGGGTCGACTCGCGAAGTGCTCAGAAAAACACTCTTCTGGTGTCTGAGCGGAGTCGACTCGCACAGTCATGGAGTCGGCTCGACAAAATCGGGGGTCGACTCGTGAAATTACGTGGGTCGACTCGAGACAATAGACATTTCTGTTCTCTGAGGGGAGTCGACTCTGAAACTCATGAGTCGGCTCCGGAACGTATCAAAAATCAGAAACTTTTCTGATTGACTTTAAAATCGTTCCAGATTCATTTTAATTCATTGTTTTGACTTGAATTCAATAAAATTGACATTAAGAATTAATTCAAGAAGTATTCCAAAAACTCATTGATCAATCTATGAATTATAAAATTTCTTTTTGAAAGTTTAAACATTGAGCTTGAAAGTTACTTTCAAAATGATTATTGTCAAACTTTAACATTCTCATTGATTGTTCAAAATAAATTTATTGCTCATTTAAATAAACTTATACATCTTTTAATGTACTCAATGTCTTTTAGTAATCATCAAAATCAAAAGGATTGGGGCATATATTTTTCAATAATCTTCCAACAAGCTCTATGAAGACTCTCCCAGAATTGGGACACAAACCTAGTATCCCAATCTGATACAATAGATACTGAAATACCATGAAGCCTCATAATTTGCTCAATATACATGATGGCCAATCTCTCACTGAAAATGCCAACTCTGAATGGCAGGAAATGGGCTGACTTCGTCAATCTGTCTACAATGACCCATACCGCATCATTACTCCTAGGGGTCTTAGACAGACCAGTCACGAAGTCCATAGTGATCTTCTCCCATTTCCATTGTGGAATCATCAGAGATTGAAGGGGTCCCGCAGGCCTTTGATGCTCAGCCTTCACTTGCTGACATATTAAACATTTGGCCACATACTGAGCAATCTCTCTTTTCATTCCCTTCCACCAAAAGTTTTTTTTTTAGGTCTTTGTACATCTTGGTACCTCCTGGGTGCACCGTGTAAGGAGAATAGTGGGCCTCCTTCAGAATCTCTGCTCTTAGTTCCTCCACATTTGGCACACAGCCTATCATCAAATCTCAGGGATTCATCCTCCATTATAGTAAATTCATTTTGAACCTCTGACTTCACAGCTTCCTTAATCTTTTGCAGGTCCAAGTCTTCTTCTGGGAGGACTTGTGTTGGCCCAGATGACAACCCAAGAAGGGGGATGAATTGGGTTCTTTAAAAATTTAAACTTTTTGAATTAATAAATGATGAAAGTATGCAAGTGAAATTAATACAAGCTAAAGAAGAGAGAGAGAGAGAAATCAAGCACGGCAAACACAAAGATTTTATAGTGGTTCGGTGTATCCAACACCTACGTCCACTCCCAAGATCACTTGGGTCCACACTATAATCTCCTTGATTACAGCCGAGTTGTTTTACAAGCTCACAACTCAAAACTTGTTGTTTTACCGGGATCACAACGAACCCAGCCGGTTTTTCGGGCTCACCAGCACAAACCCAAAACTCAAGCTATCCTAGCTTGACCCGAGGTATACACCTCCACTAATTCAATCCCTTGATTGAACTAGCAAACAAAATAAAAATAAGTTTTACAAACAAAAGCTCCTCAAATGAGCAAATATTCAATAAATAAACAAGGTTAGAAAAGCCTGTTTGAAGCGTTGAATTGAGCTTTTCTTCTTTTCTTCTTTTCCTCTTCTCTTTGAAGGATTGAATCAGGCCTCAGCTCAGATTCTTCACAAGTTGAGAAGTTGAAAAGGGATTTTTGCTTCTTTCTTCTTTGGAAATCCTTGATTTTTCTTGAATGCTTTGGATTCTCTTTGACTTTTGGATTGATGGATTTGAGTTTTCCTCTTGATTTCTTCCTCTTTTCGGATTTTTTTTTTTTCTCGTCTATCTTTCTTTTTCTTTTTTTCCCTTTTTATAGATTCTTAATCCATTTAGGTGGGAAAACTAGCCGTTGGAGTGTTTGGACTTCTACACACAAAAAAATAGCCGTTAGAGGTTAGGTAAAAAAATATTACCGTTAGAGCTGATCTGGCATTTTAAAATTTTCCTGACAGGTTGGAGTCGGCTCCAACTTTTCAGGTGTCGGCTCCAAGTCGAAAAATAGAAAGAAAAAGTTCGTTGAGGAGTCGGCTCCGAAAAAGTAAGTGTCGGCTCGCCAAAGGTGTCGGCTCCCTCAAAAGTTCTCAGGTTAGAGTCGGCTCTCTCCGGGTGTCGGCTCCGAAGTGTCGACTCCGAAACTTAAGGTTGGAGTCGGCTCGAAACTCTGGGTGTCGACTTAAAAATTAGAATTGGCCATGGGGTCGGCTCCAGGTGTCGACTCCAACTCTGAAACTTTGAAATCTGAACTGTTTGTTGATTCAAAACATTTCTTATTTTTAAATTGATCAAATTTTTAATCCTGAAACACTTATAAATTTTAGAAACAAATAATATACTCAATTCTTTTGTTAATCATCAAAATCAATAATTGGGTCAACAATCTCCCCCTTTTTGATGATTATAAAAACATTGAGTATATGCATGATTAAATTAAAATTTTCAAGGAATAATTTCATGGTAAGCTCCCCCTGAATGAAGGTAGCTCCCCCTATGAAGTTCAAATTATTTTCTGAAATTTCAAAAAAAATTCAATAATCAATTAATCAAATTATTTAATTTCAAATTATTTAATTTCAATAATGCATATACAATATCTTCTCTCCCCCTTTTTTGTAATCAACAAAAAGGTTAAGAAAGAGTTAAATTTTAATCATCAATCAAAGAAACATCAAAAGATTTCATTCATAAGTTTCATTACATCAAAACATTAACAAAACATTACATCAAAACATTACAACAAATTAAAACAAATAGAATTTCTTTCCTTCTAAATCTTTTCCATTCCTTCACTTTGAATCTTCATAAAATCTTTAACTTCTTTCAACAACAGCTGCATCTCTTGAAGCTCCATTGCTTTGAATAGTTCAGAATCTCCACAATGTCTTTAAGTCTTCAAAAATATTCTTAAATCATTTTAAAGATTCAGAAGAAGTTCCAAGAGGATTCAATTTTTCAGTCATCAAGGAATAAAGATTCTTTTAAATTCATAAAACTTTCAAACTCATCTTCTTTCTGAGCAAAAAAATTGCTCTAATTGAATCAGAAAATCCAGATGAAGAAGAATGGCCTGGAGCAGGAGCTGGAGGTGGTCTGGGGCTCTGGTGAAGGATCCTCACTGATGGACCAGCCTCAGAAGGTGCAGAAAATCTCAGGCTCTCTCATCCAGATGCCTTTCCTTCCCATTGACCATTCACTTTACAAATCCCATCCGATGCAAGTAGCCAAGCTATAGTAATCTGTGTCCTAAGGTTCTTTGATGGTTCATTCTCTACCTTGGCTTCTGAAAACCATAGTTAAAATCATGCCATAAGGTAGGAAGATCTCCTTTTCCCCCAGCCTCGCCATATACCATATCATCATAGCAAGATTAATGGCTGACCGTCAAACACTATCCATAACACAATGTCTCGCTCGAGACATACTCAAACGACCAGTCTTTGGAAAAAATCCTACTGCAATGTTGTGTAATAATCTAAGTCCAAGGGCAATTGATTAGCCCTAATCTTCAAATTCAGTTACTTCTCTTCCTAACATCCTTGATAAGCTCTGATCTATCACTGTGAATATCAGCAAACCCAAAGGGATGCTCAAAAGATTTCCTAATTTTGAAAGTAAGATGAATCTCTTCCCTCTTACAGAACTACTAAACCACCATCTCCTCTAGATAAATTAAATAAAATTCTTTTACTAGGGCTGGATAAGTGGGAACATCAAAGAACAACCTTATCCCAGCCCATTTCCTTAATTGTCTTCCAATTGAAAACCCTCGGATTCAAAGAAATCAAAATCACTTTCCTACCCATTGTAATTCCCCTAAGGGTATCTACCTGAGGAGAGGAGTGGAGGATTGTCTGAATGGGTGGAGGAATCGCTTGGAGTGGCTCACGGACGGGCCGCGCTTCCACGGGAGCTCCAAACCGATCCCCTTTTAGGTGCCATTGATCTTAGGGAATGGTTGATTTGAGGGAATTTTTTGGGAGGTTTGGAGAGGTTTTGGAGTTTGGAAAGTTTGGAAATGAGGTGTCGACTCTGCCCTAATAAATCAATTTGGGACCAGGTGTCGACTCCCGCAAAGTCGGGTGTCGACTCCAAATCGCTAACACAGTCAGCGCTCGAACTGGAGTCGGCTCCACTTAACGGGTGTCGGCTCCAAGGTCAGACCGAGAGCGACACAAGGTGTCGACTCCGAGGTGTCGACTCCAAGACAGTTTCAGAAAAAATAAGAGTTTCAAATCTGAAACTTGTCAAATAAATCAATAAATTTTGATAAAATCTTTGGAATGAAAATCAAATCTCAAATGACTAGATAAATTTGTCCTTAAAATTATGAAGGAATTCAAGAAATTGATAGAAATCTAGATAGTTCCTTAGAGTTTCAAAATCATCCAAAGGGTCACAAATCCCTAATTCACCTCTAAGATAACAAAATCTCTCTTCACTCAAAGGTTTTGTAAATATGTCAGCTAATTGTTCTTCAGTATTAACATATTCAAGACAAATTTCATTATTAGCTACATGTTCTCTTATAAAGTGATATCTAATTTCAATGTGTTTAGTTCTTGAATGTTGAATTGGATTTTTAGTTAGATTTATTGCACTTGTGTTATCACATCTAATAGGAGTTTTATCAAGTGTTATGCCATAATCTTCAAGTTGTCGCTTAATCCAAAGGATTTGAGCACAGCAACTTCCAGCTGCAACATATTCTGCTTCAGCAGTAGATAATGCAACCGAATTTTGCTTTTTGCTAAACCAGAGATTAAGTTACTAAGAATTGACATGCACCACTTGTACTTTTTCTATCTAATTTACATCCAGCATAGTCAGAATCAGAATATGCAATCAAATTTAATGTTGAGTCTCTAGAATACCATAATCCTACATTTTTAGTTCCACTTAAATATCTTAAGATTCTTTTTACAGCAATTAAGTGAGATTCTTTAGGTTCAGATTGAAATCTAGCACATAAACAAACAGCAAACATATATCTCTACTTGCTGTTAAGTAAAGAAGAGATCCGATCATACCTCTATAATATTTTTGATCTACTTTCTTACCATCTTCATCTTTGTCCAATTTGCATGAAGGACTCATAGGTGTTCCAAGTGGTTTGATTGATTCCATTCCAAACTTCTTGAGAATTTCTTTGTGTACTTTGTTTGGTTTGAAGTGAAAAGTTGAGTTCTCCCATCATGCTCATTTCAAATTCACCCTGCATTAACTTAGCAAATTCTTGACATAACAAATTGTTAGTAGCACCGAATACAATATCATCAACATATATTTGTACTACTAATAAATCTTTGTCTTTTCTTTTCAAAAATAAGTTTTATCAACATTTCCTCTAGAAAAATCATTTTCAATTAGAAATTTACTTAATCTATCATACCAAGCTCTAGGTGCTTGTTTTAAACCATATAGTGCTTTGTGTAATTTAAAAACATGATTTGAAAATTCATGATCTTCAAAACCAGGTGGTTGTTCAACAAAAACTTCCTCATTTATAAATCCATTTAAAAATGCACTTTTAACATCCATTTGAAATAAATTGATATGCATATGACATGCAAATGCAAGTAATAATCTAATTGCTTCTAATCTAGCTACAGGTGCAAAAGTTTCATCAAAATCAATTCCTTCTTCTTGATTATATCCTTTTGCAACTAATCTAGCTTTGTTTCTAATTACTATGCCATTTTCATCTAATTTATTTCTAAATACCCATTTTGATCCTATAACAGAATGATCTTTAGGTCTATCTACTAAGGTCCAAACATTATTCCTAGTAAATTGATTTAATTCTTCTTGCATAGCTAACATCCAATTATTATCTTTTTCAGCTTCTTCAATAGTTTTAGGTTCAATTTGAGATACAAATGCAAGATGATTATTGATGTTTCTCATTGATGATCTAGTTCTTACTCCTTGAGATGGATCACCTATAATTAATTCCTTGGATGACCATAGGCATATCTCCAATCTCTAGGAAGATCTACATCATTATGATTAGTATCAACAACATCAACACTAGGAGAATCATCATCTTTAGCTTCTTGTTCATGATCTGAAGATACATCTATATTTAATTTTTCAATATCTCTTTCTAGAATGTTTGTATCTTCCTCATCATCAATCTTTTCTGAACTTGATGCTAAAGATTCATCAAAAACTACATGAATAGATTCTTCTACAATTAAGTTTCTTTGTTAAATACTCTATAGGCTTTACTAGATGTTGAATATCCTAAGAAATGCCTTCATCAGATTTTGCATCAAATTTTCCTAGATTATCTTTATTATTATGAATGAAACATTTACAACCAAATGCATGAAAATAACTTATGTTTGGTTTTCTATTATTCCATAGTTCATAAGGAGTTTTCTTAAGGATTGGCCTAATTAGGCTCTATTAAGAATGTAACATGCCGTGTTTATAGCTTCCGCCCAAAAGTACTTTGGTAGTTGCTTTCACATAGCATGGTACGGGCCATGTCTTCTAAGTTCTATTTTTCTTTCTACAACTCCATTTTGTTGTGGTGTTCTAGGTGCAGAAAAATTATGATGAATGCCATTTTCAATGCAAAAGTTTTCAAATAAATGATTTTCAAATTCAGTGCCATGATCACTTCTAAGAGACACTATGGTGTTGTTTTTCTCATTTGTGACCTTCTTGAAGAATTTCAAAATATTGAAAGGTCTCATCCTTATGAGCTAAAAATAATACCCAAGTGTATCTAGAATAATCATCTACAATCACAAGACCATATTTCTTTCCTCCTAGACTTGTGGTTCTAGTAGGTCCAAAAAGATCCATGTGAAGTAGTTCAAGTGGCCTAGAAGTGGAAACAATATTTTTAGTTTTGAAAGAATTTCTAGTTTGTTTTCCAAATTGACATGCATCACAAATTTGTTATTTTCAAAATCTAGTTGTGGAAGTCCTTTTACTAAATCCATTCTAATTAATTTTGAAATTAAGGTGTGTGCTTGCATGACCTAATCTACGATGCCACAACCAACCAATCTCATTCATATTAGCATTATTAGCAACTAAGCAATGATTACTAGTAGACAAATTGTCTAAATCAATCAAGTATACATTGCCATTTCTATTTCCAATAAAATAATGCTATTATCAATGGGATTAGAAACAGTGCAAATAGAAGCTTCAAATGATACTTTAAAACCTTTATCACATAATTGGCTAATACTAATTAATTATGTTTAAACCATTAACATATAAGACATTTTCAATATATGTGGAGGGAGTTATTTGAATTTTACCAAACCCCATGATTTGGCCTTTGCCATTGTCACCAAATGTAACAACTCCTCCTCTTTTGCTTTCAAGGGTGATGAATTGATCCTTGTCACCCGTCATGTGCTTGAGCAGCCACTATCGAGATACCACTTTCGCTTTGATCTTTTGGCCGCAAGACACTCCTGCAAAAATAATTAAGTCTTATATTTAGGTACCCAAGCCTTCTTGGGTCCTTCATGGTTAGTAGCATAAAGATTGTTCCTTTGGAACCCATATTTTCTTTCCTTTATATTTAAATTTTTGTTAATTTTCTTAAAATTGCATTCAAAGGTTTGTGTCCCTTTTTGTTACAACAATGACATGTAACATTATTTTTGTTTGTTCTTTCTAAAAAGTTTTTGACAAATTTTTGTTTTAAGTTAGGTTATAACCTAAACCAGCCTTATCAATATAGCTCTTTGATTACTTAACAATAAATTAAGTTTTTCAGAACTATAAGTAAATTTATCAACTAATTTTTATATTTATCAACTTCCTTCTTTAATTTATCATTTTCATTGGAAATTGATTCTTTTTCTTTTCAAATTTCATTTTCAGATTTCAATTTTTTCATGAGTAAGATTATCTTTTTCTTTGAAATTTAAATTTCATTTTTCAAAGATTTATTTTTCTTTTTCAAAACTTTAAAATCATAACTAATTCATTAAAGCTTCAAACAATTCATCAAAAGCAAAGTCATTTTTCGGAACTTACCTCATCATCCTCGTTTGCCATAAGCAAATTTGCAACTTCCTTTTGTTCTTCCTCGAAGAGGATTCATCGCTGTCGCTCCAGTTGCAACATAGCCTTTCTTCTTCTTCTTGTAAAGTCTTTTTCAGTTGAGGACAATCATATCTAAAGTGCCCCGGTTTCTTACATTCATAGCAAATCAAGGGGTCTTTCTCTTTGTCCTTGTCCTTTTCTTTTCTTTTTTCCTTCCATCTTAATTCCAATTTTCTTTTGGAAAGGGTTTCTTTCTTCTCATGAATTTTTGAATTTCTTGCTAGAAGAGCTGTCTCATCATCATCTTCATCACTGCAGCTTCCTCACTTTCTGCAGCCTTAAGAGCTATGTTTTTTCTTTTTCACTTCTTCCTTTATGTGCTGCTTCATGGTCAATTCATGGGTCATTAGGATCCAAGTAGCTCCTCCAAGGGTAAGTGTTGAGGTCCTTTGCTTCTTGGATTGCTGTCACCTTCGCTTCCCATGTCCTTGGAAGTGACCTAAGAATTTTACGAACAAGTTCAGAGTTAGATAGGTTTTGCCAAGACTTTTCAAACCATTTACAATATCAGTAAATCTAGTGTACATGCATGCTATAGTTTCAGTTTGTTCCATGCTAAATAATTCATATTTATGAACAAGAATATTAATCTTAGATTCTTTAACTTGATTGTACCCTCATGGGTAACCTCTAATCTATCCCAAATCTCTTTGCGGAATTACATGTAGAGATTCTATTAAATTTTTGCATCTAAAGAACAATATAAAACATTCATGGCCTTAGCATTGAGCTGTGCCATTTTCCTATCATTATCATTCCAATCCCTTTCGGGCTTAGGAACAATAGTGCCATCAACAATGTGTGTGGGTGTACTAGGTCCATTAATTATAACACCCATAATTCATAATCAGAAGCTTGAATGATATCCTCATTCTTGCTTTCCAATATGAATAGTTGGAACCATTAAACAAAGGGGGTCTATTAGTAGAATGACCTTCGGCAAATGAAGATCCAACTTGAGCTGCCATTTGGATCTTTAGCTCTTGATCGTTGGATCAAAAAATGAGCACTTGCTCTGATACCAATTGTTGGCCCAGATGGCAACCCAAGAGGGGGGGTGAATTGGGTTCTTTAAAAATTTAACTTTTGAAAATAAATGATGCCAAAGTATGCAAGTTAAATGCATTAATAAGCAAGCACAAAAGAAGAGAGAGAGAGAAATCAAGCACGGCAAACACAAAGATTTTATAGTGGTTCGGTGTATCCAACACCTACGTCCACTCCCAAGATCACTTGGGTCCACACTATAATCTCCTCGATTACAGCCGAGTTGTTTTACAAGCTCACAACTCAAAACTTGTTGTTTTACCCGGGATCACAACGAACCCAGCCGGTTTTTCGGGCTCACCAGCACACAACCCAAAACTCAAGCTATCTAGCTTGACCCGAGGTATACAACCTCCACTAGTTCAATCCCTTGATTGAACTAGCACAATAATAAAAATAAGTTTTTCAAAGATAGCTCCTTAAATGAGCAAATATTCAATTTAAATAACAAGGTTTAGAAAAGCCTGATTTGAAGCTCGTTGAATTGTGCTTTTCTTCTTTTCTTCTTTTTCTCTTTTTTCTTGAAGGATTGAATCGGGCCTCAGCTCAGATTCTTCACTGCAAGCTCGGATGAGAAGATGATGATTTGGGGATTTTTGCTCTCTTTCTTCTTGGGGTGAAATCTTCTTGATTTTTTCTTGAAAAGCTTTTGGATCTCTCCTTTGGACTCTTTGAGATTGATGGATTTGCTCTTTGAGTTTTTCCTCTGTGTTTCTTCCTTGAGATCTTTTCGGATTTCTTTTTGTTTTTCTCGTCTATTTCTTTTTCTTCTTTTTCTTTTTATAGATCTCTTAATCCAGGTTTAGGTGGGAAAACTAGCCGTTGGAGATGTTTGGATTCTTCTACACAAAGAAAATAGTCGTTAGAGGTTAGGTGAGAAGAAATCTTACCGTTGGAATCCGTTCTTACAGATAAAAAGTTTATTCCTGACAGGTTGGAGTCGGCTCCAACTTTTCAGGTGTCAGCTCCAAATTGGTTGCTCAAAAATAGTAAAGAAAAAGTTGTTAGGGAGTCGGCTCTTAAAAAGGTAAGTGTCGGCTCGTCGCTTTCGGGTGTCGACTCCGTAATCCATAAGGTGTCGGCTCCAGAAATGCTCAAAATAACACACTCTGTTCTCAGGTTAAAGTCGGCTCCAGAGACTGTAAGTGTCGACTCCCGAAATCTAGGTGTTGACTCCCGAAATCTAGGTATCGACTCCGAAAACTAAAATAGAATATGCTTTTCGGTGTCTCAGGTTGGAGTTAGCTCCGAAACTCTAGGTGTCGACTCCAGACCGTGCCAAAAATCAGGAAAACATCTGATCCACCATGGGGTCGGCTCCAGACCATCTATGTGTCGACTCTCGACCGTGCCGAATTTTGAAAACTATTCTGATATGCCCATGTGTCGACTCCTGACTTATAGGTATCGACTCCAAGGTCTAAACTTTTGAAAATTATAATTTGAAACTCATCTTAAAATCAATTTTGAGTGATATTTGAATTGTTAAACTTTCTTAATACCTGAAACACTCCATAAATTTGTCAGAAACAATGTGAATATACTCATGGCTTTTGTTAATCATCAAAATCAATAATTGGGTCAACAACTTGATCCTGTCTAATAGAGTTGGTTGGAGTATAAGTGCTGCCACAGGCCCCTCGAACCATTGTACTTGCAATCCAACCTTCAGCTTCTCAAGATCCCTCTGGATGTGAGGCTGAGAAGTGATCATAGAAGCTAACTCTGAGGAGGACTTTCTACTCAAGGCATCAGCTACCACATTGGCCTTCCCTGGATGATAGTGCAGGTTCAGGTCATAATCATTTAGTAGCTCCATCCACCTCCTTTGCCTTAAATTTAACTCCTTCTGAGTGAAGATGTACTTTAGACTTTTGTGGTTTGTGTACACATCACATGCCTCTCCATATAGATAATGCCGTCAGATCTTTAAGGCAAAAATCACAGCGGCCAACTCTAGGTCATGAGTTGGATAATTTTGCTCGTATGGCCTTAGCTGTCTGAAGGCATAAGCTATCACCTTCTCATTTTGCATCAAAACACATCCCAATCCCTTCCGAGAAGCATCCGTGTATAGGGTGAATCCTCCAGATCCTGACGGAAGGGTAAGGACGGGGGCTGACACTAGGCGTTGTTTCAGCTCCTGGAAACTTCTCAGTCTAGTCAAACTTTGCTTGCTTTTGGGTCAAGCGAGTCAGGGGTAGAGCAATGCGAGAAAAGCCCTCTACGAATCTGCGATAATATCCAGCCAGCCCCACGAAGCTTCTGACTTCAGATATATTGGAAGGTTGACTCCAGTTTACAACTACCTCAATCTTCTTTGGGTCCACAGTTATGCCATTTTTAGATATTACATGACCCAAGAATGATACTTGGCTCAACCAGAAGTCACACTTCTGCAACTTGGCATAAAGCTTTTTCTCCCGAAGAGTTTGCAGAACAATATTCAGGTGGTCCATATGCTCCTCCTGGCTTTTGGAATACACCAGGATGTCATCAATGAACACCACCACAAGCTGGTCCAAGTATGACTTAAAGATTCTGTTCATCAAGTCCATGAATGCTGCCGAGGCATTAGTTAACCCAAACGGCATCACCAAGAACTCGTAGTGGCCATACCTAGTCCTGAATGCTGTTTTAGGCACATCTCCAGCCTTGACCTTGAGTTGATGGTATCTTGACCGAAGATCAATCTTCGAGAATACCTGAGCTCCTTGGAGTTGATCGAATAGATCATCAATCCTCGGCAAGGGATACTTGTTCCGCACTGTTACATTATTGATTTCTCGGTAATCAATGCAGAGCCGAAGACTTTCATCTTTCTTTTTGATAAATTATACTGGAGCACCCCAAGGAGAGACACTAGGTCTGATAAATCCTCGGTCTAGGAGCTCCTACAATTGGCTCTTTAACTCTTTTAGTTCAGCTGGGGCCATACGATAAGGGGCCTTGGATATAGGTCCAGTGCCAGGGACCAAATCAATGGTGAACTCAACTTCTCGATCTGGAGGCAATTAGGTCAAATCATCCGGAAAGACGTCAGAAAACTCCATAGCCATTGGAATATCCTCCAACTTGACCTCTTCCTGCTGAAGGTCCTTGACCACAGCAAGAAACCCTTGGTCACCTTTTTTCAAATATTTGGCAACCTGCATGCTGATACAAACACTGAGGCCAGATGTTCCTGGCTTTCAGTAAAACTGAATTCAGGCTGATTAGGAATTTTGAAGATTACCATTTTCCTGAAACAGTCTACTGAAGCATGATAGGAGGCCAACCAGTCCATCCCAAGGATAACATCAAAGGACTTCAGTGGAAGGACGATTAGATCAGCCTTCAACTTTTTATTCTTCAAATTAATCAGGCAAGATTTGCATGCTGAGTCCACCCTCATAATATCTTCATTTGGGAATGCAATGTGCAACTCCTGTTCTAGGGGAACAAGTGTCAACGATGCATTACTGGCAAGATAAGCCTTAGATATAAACAAATGCATGGCACCCAGATCTACTAAAGTCTGAGCATAAGTGTTGCCTACTTTAATTGTCCCTGATCACAAAGTTTAGATTGCCTTAGGTGTCATATTGTTGATCCTATTTATCCTTCATGGTCAATGCGTTATATCGCATATGAACAAAATAATTTTAAATAACAGGTATACCTGCCACAACGGAGTTAGAAGCGGCAGCATCCTGTTGGGTGAGGGTGAAGACCCTTCCCTGGGTCCTCAGCTGCTGCTGGTTCATCCTAAGATTTGGAGAAGGCAACTGATCTCTCCGAAGGGGACAAGTGGCCATCTTGTGATCCACTTTCCCACATATGAAGCAGGCACCTCTCGGCCCACGACATCGCTTGCCTGGATGGAAGTTCCTGCAGTAAGGGCAACGGGTCTCCTTACCCTTTGGTCCTGAGGGGGGCTGATATGTATCTTTCTTCTTGGCCTGCCCCAAAGACTGGCCCGAAGGAGACCCCTTCCTCTTCCTCTGTAGCTCTCACTCCTTTTGGTTCCTATTCACGTCTCTTTCGATCACCAGGGCTTTGCTCACCACAATACAATATGTGGAGAGTTCAAATGCATTGACTGCTTGCCTCAGTTTGGGTCGCAGTCCTTCAGTGAACCTGGTGATTTTGGCTCTCTCAGTGGTCACTATTTCTAGAGCAAACCGGGCTAGCCTAGTGAACTCGGCTTCGTACTGGGCCATAGAGAGATTCTTCTGCTCCAGCTCTAGAAACTCAGACTCCATCTGTCTTTGCACACTACTGGGGAAGTATTTGTTGAAAAGGACCTCCTTGAACTCCCTCCAGGAAATAGCCTGTCCACTCAATCGCTGCTCCATATGCAACCACCAATCATATGCCTCCCCTTGAAGGAGGTAGGTGGAAAATCTAATCCGCTCCTCCTTCTGGCTACCATGGGCCATGAAGGCCTTCTCCATCTCTTTCATCCACCCCTCAGCATCAGCGGGTTGGTAGATCCAAAGAAGGGAGCAGGGGTAAGCTCTTAAACGGAGCGGGCTGGACTGGTGGTTCAAGTTCGACTCGCAGAGTTTGCAGAGTAGGAGGGACGGGCTGAGAAGCACAACTTGTTGGATCTGCTGCTGCATAGCCTGCACTATTTCTACAAGGACTTGAAGTATCTCAGTCTGGCATTGTTGCTGGCCATTGCCAGCCACATTAATGGAACCAGAGCCTCCAGAAGTTTGCTGGCCTCCCTGCTAGCCAGAGTCACCAGCCTGGGAACCTTCAACTTATCGCATACTTCTGGTGTGACGAGGCATGATTATTCCCTGCCAAGTTTGGTTCCAATCAATATCTTTACAAACCCCTAAGTTTTCAAAACATATTTATTTTAAAAAAATATCTTCTTAGAGTTGTTACCCTCCCAGTGTCATCGTACTATTTTGCCTAGTGTCACAAAAGCTGCACGCCCCAGATCCAATATGGGATCCAGGGGTGGCAACCCGCCTGCCTTGCATGCCATAATTATGAGTTTTGGGCTATATTCCTATTGTACATAAATCAATGGGGTTACAACAAAATGTTGGATCTTAATTTCCTCTGATAGAAGCTCCAACTACCCAAAATCCCATTCTTCAGTCTTGTGGCTCTGAAAAACATTGTAAGATTTATATGAGCTCATACTCAATAAGTAAGCCTACTATCATATAATATAATCATTTCAAGATATTATCAAATCACATTTTCATGTACAAAGCTTCCAATTTCAAATACATTCATCATGTTATCAAAACATGTATGTCATCAGCTCAAATTTTTTGGAAGCAATTGCTATATACATATTAATGCTAAAATATGCAATGTAAACAAACCCACTGTATTCATATTATTATTTTCTTATGTGTCCCACGGTCCTACAACACCCATCTGGTGTATCACTCTTTAATGTCCCCTAAGAGGAAGGGTCCTGGTACGAGCGTTATGCCATATATCATAATCAATCACAACACATCATATAGATGTGTGCGTTATGCCATATATCAATCACATCACATCCTCTAGATGTGTCTTTCACATATCTCCCCCTGTGAAGGTGGGTCCCGTATCTCTTGGCATTTCACATCATCATATGAGAACCACGATGACATATATCATCATCATATTTGTATGTAGCACATCATGCATCATCATGAGCATAAGCTCCTCATATCACATATACAGTGGTTTGTACATTCATAGCATAAAATACATCAATAGTACCAGTATATTTTGCAAAGCCAAAATAATCACATCATTCAATTTTTATACATTTATAATCCATTACTTTGCAAAATATTAGCAGTCACATATAATTATAACAGATACCCAATGTATACTCATGGTACTATTTATCGAATTAAATAACAAAATTTTATTTAGCCTCATTTCATAAATATGCATATAGCTATAAATCCAATTATTTATATATTAAATAAATTATGAAATCATAATAATTAGCTTACTTACCTCAGTACGCTAATCCCAAACTGTAAATCAGCTATGTGGACACCTGGTTACCTACAGCATTAATTTCATAATTAAATCTTTAAAATTGGAATAGTAAAGCATTCCCTAACGTCTACCCAGTCTAATCCTGGGCCCAACTTTGGACTCGAATATCTCCCAATATATAAGCCCGAATGGGAAAATAAAAATACCCCAAGAAACTAGAATCGACGCTGAGTCAGGCCATATTTTTATTTCTCCATTTCTGGCCTAATACAGGGCCCAAAATGTAGCCCAAAATGTAGCCCAAAAATAGCTCGGAGTCAGCCCAATAGGGCCCAACGTGGGATGGCCCGGCCGGCCCACGTCTTCTTCTTTCCCACGCGCCTCTCCTGTTTCACTCGAAACAGGGGGGGAGCTGTGTCGACGGCTAGGGCCACCGCCAGCCAATTCATGGGCAGCTCGGTCGCCGCCGTGGCTGCCTCCCTTTCCCTCTCTTTCTCCCTCTATTTCTCTTTTTCTCTTCCTCATTGTCCGCGGCACGCGGCTTGTGCTGGTGGCACGGCCGGCCATCTCGGCTGGCCGGACCCTCATTAGACGGTCGCCCGCCGCCGGTGAGGGCCACTGGCTGCCGCCCAGGCCCGGCGAGGCATTGGGCACTCCGCCGGGCCCGAACCAAGCCGTGAACCGCTCTCCGTCTCTCTCTATTTCTCTCTCATTCTCTCTCTCTCTTTCCTCGGCCGGCAGGGATGATCGTGGAGGAGGGGTGCTCCCCCCTCCTTATATCGTGCCAAAGGGAGGGTTAGCCCCTCCCCTGTGCTCGTGTGAAGGGGGCGCGTCGGCGCCCCCTTTCTTTGACTGGCTGCGGCGCCCCCTCCACCGCGGCCGTCAACAATGGCGGAGGAAGGGGCGGCGCCTCCCTTCCTCCGCCAACAAAGGCGGATCCTCACATGGTGAGGATCCGTAGCTGGAACAGGGGCTCACAATTTCAAAGTGAAGGAATGGGTAACTGTACCACCTTTTGTTTTGCTTTATTAAATGGGAGGAGCCAGCCAACCTTTTATTTTAGATTGTTGTTGCTACAAGGGGAAATGGATGCTAGAAAAAAAAATTCGAAGGCAGCAAAAATTATATTATATAAAAAATTAATTTTAATTATAATTATTACGACGCAACAAGTTCATCGCTATAAAAAAAATATAATTTTCTTAATTTATTTTTTGGTTCATTACGTCGCTAATGCGTCGCTATTTAACATAATTAATTTTTTAAAAATATGCAACGCACTGTGTTACGTCGCAATTATTTGTTCTCATATTTATACTTTATAAAATTTAATTTTATTTAAAATAATTTGTGACGCATTTATTGCGTCGCTAAATTAAAAAATAATTTTAATTTATTTTCTGGTTTATTTCATCGCTAATGCGTCGCTATTTAAAATATTTAATTTTTTCAAAACATTGCGACGCACTAAATGCGTCGCAATATTTTTTAAATATTTATACTTTAAAAATTTAATTTCATTTAAATTATTTGCGATGCAATTGGTGCGTCGCTAAATTAAAAATATTTTTTTTGATTTTATGGTTTGTTGCATCGCTAATGCGTCGCTATTTAATATATTTAATTCTTTTAAATACATTGCGACGCACTGTATTGCGTCGCAATATTTTTTCCGATATTTAAATTTTATAAAAATTAATTTCATTTAAATTGTTTGTGACGCAACTGGTGCGTCGCTAAATTAAAATAATTTCTCTAATTTTCAGTTTTATTGCGTCGCTAATGCGTCGCTATTTAACATATTTAATTCTGTTACAAAAATTTGCGACGCACTGAATTGCATCGTAATTTTTTTTTTGATATTTAAATTTTATAAAAAAATTAATTTAAAAATATTGCGATGCATTATTGTGTCGCAATATTAAAATATTAAATTTTTTAATTTTCTGGTTAATTGAGTCGCTAAGCGTCGCTAATTGCGTCGCAATATTTTGTTGTCACAGAGGCGTCGCAAAGTGGTCGCAATTTAGCGACGCATAATTGCGTCGCTAAACTTGCGTCGCTATTTCAGTATTTTCTTGTAGTGGTACTTCATATAACATTTAGAATTCAAAGCTTTGATCATATGATTAATCTTCTTTCCAATTACATATGCTATGTTACAAACAATTGAGGATATTTCTCTTTAATTTCTTCCTCAAGCTCCCAAGTAGCTTCCCTCTCAGAATGGTTACTCCACTGAACCTTGACATAAGGAATGCTACGCCGTCTTAAAACTTGATCCTTGCGGTCCACAATACGCACAGGATGCTCCTCATACGTTAGATCCTTCCTTAACTGCATGGGCTCAAACTGTATCACATGGCTGGGGTCAGGAATGTACTTTCTCAACATAGATACATGAAACATTGTGTACCCCAGAGAGTGCCGGAGGTAATGCCAGGCTATAAGCCACCTCCCCTACTTTGCTCAGAATCTCAAATGGTCCAATGTATCGTGGACTCAGTTTACCTCTAATCCCAAATCTCATCACATTTTTGGTTGGTGATATCTTCAAGAAGACATGATCTCCAATTTGAAATTCTAGCTCCCTTCTTCTCACATCAGCATAGCTCTTCTGTCGGCTCTGAGCTGTGCGGAGTCGTCCCTTGATCAGTTGCACCTTTTCTACTGTCTGTCGAATCAGCTCAGGGCCCAACAATTTTCTCTCCCCCACATCATCCCAACATAAGGGAGATCTGCATTTTCTACCATACAAGGCCTCAAATGGAGCCATCTGGATACTGGCCTGGTAGCTGTTATTGTAAGCAAATTCCACTAAAGATAAGTGGTTGTCCCAAGCACCACCCAAGTCCATCACACAGGCTCGCAACATGTCCTCCAGGGTCTGTATGGTTCTCTCAGACTGCCCATCTGTCTGGGGATGGAAGGCTGTGCTGAAGTTCAATTTGGTCCCCAGAGCTCTATGAAGACTCTTCCAGAATTGGGACACAAACCTAGTATCCCTATCTGATACAATAGATACGGGAATACCATGAAGCTCACAATTTGCTCAATATACATGTTGGCCAATCTCTCACTGGAGATCCCAACTCTGAATGGCAGGAAATGGGCTGACTTCGTCAATCTGTCTACAATGACCCATACCGCATCATTGTTCCGAGGGGTCTTAGGCAGACCAGTCACGAAGTCCATAGTGATCTTCTCCCATTTCCATTGTGGAATCATCAGAGATTGAAGGGGTCCCGCAGGCCTTTGATGCTCAGCCTTCACTTGCTGACATACCAAACATTTGGCTACATACTGAGCAATCTCGCTCTTCATTCCTTTCCACCAAAAGTTTTCTTTTAGGTCTTGTACATCTTGGTACCTCCTGGGTGCACCGTGTAAGGAGAATAGTGGGCCTCCTTCAGAATCTCTGCTCTTAGTTCCACCACATTTGGCACACAGAGCCTACCATCAAATCTCAGGGATCCATCCTCCATTATAGTAAATTCATTTTGAACCCCTGACTTCACGGCTTCTTTAATCTTTTGCAGGTCCAAGTCTTCTTTCTGGGAGGACTTGATCCTGTCTAACAGAGTTGGTTGGAGTACAAGTGCTGCTACAAGCCCATCGGACCGTTGTACTCGCAATCCAACCTCCAGCTTCTCAAGATCCCTCTGGATGTGAGGCTGAGAGGTGATCATAGAAGCTAACTCCGAGGAGGACTTCCTACTCAAGGCATCAGCTACCACATTGGCCTTCCCTGGATGATAGTGCAGGTTCAGGTCATAATCTTTTAGTAGCTCCATCCACCTCCTTTGCCTCAAGTTTAACTCCTTCTGAGTGAAGATGTACTTCAGACTTTTGTGGTCTGTGTACACATCACATGCTTCTCCATATAGATAATGCCGCCAGATCTTTAAGGCAAAAATCACAGCAGCCAACTCCAGGTCATGAGTAGGATAATTTTGCTCGTATGGCTTTAGCTGTCTGGAGGCATAAGCTATCACCTTCTCATTTTGCATCAGAACACATCCCAATCCCTTCCGAGAAGCATCCGTGTATAGAGTGAATCCTCCAGATCCTGACGGAAGGGTAAGGACGGGGGCTGACACTAGGCGTTGTTTCAGCTCCTGGAAACTTCTCTCACACTCCTCAGTCCAGTCAAACTTCGCTTGCTTTTGGGTCAAGCGAGTCAGGGGTAGAGCAATGCGAGAAAAGCCCTCCACGAATCTGCGATAATATCCAGCCAGCCCCACGAAGCTTCTGACTTCAGATACATTGGAAGGTCGACTCCAATTTACAACTGCCTCAATCTTCTTTGGGTCCACAGTTATGCCATTTTTAGATATTACGTGACCCAAGAATGATACTTGGCTCAACCAGAAGTCACATTTCTGCAACTTGGCATAAAGCTTTTTCTCCCGAAGGTTTGCAGAACAATCTTCAGGTGGTCCATATGCTCCTCCTGGCTTTTAGAATACACCAGGATGTCATCAATGAACACCACCACAAACTGGTCTAAGTATGGCTTAAAGATTCTGTTCATCAAGTCCATGAATGCTGCCGGGGCATTAGTTAACCCAAACGGCATCACCAAGAACTCGTAGTGGCCATACCTAGTCCTGAATGCTGTCTTAGGCACATCTCCAGCCTTGACCTTGAGTTGATGGTATCCTGACCGAAGGTCAATCTTCGAGAATACCCGAGCTCCTTGGAGTTGATCGAACAGATCATCGATCCTCGGCAAGGGATACTTGTTCCGCACTGTTACCTTATTGATTTCTCGGTAATCAATGCAGAGCCGAAGACTCCCATCTTTCTTTTTGACAAATAATACTGGAGCACCCCAAGGAGAGACTCGGTCTGATAAATCCCCGGTCTAGGAGCTCCTGCAATTGGTTCTTCAACTCTTTTAGTTCAGCTGGGGCCATACGATAAGGGGCCTTGGATATAGGTCCAGTGCCAGGGACCAAATCAATGGTGAACTCCACTTCCCGGTCTGGAGGCAATTCGGTCAAATCATCCGGGAAGACGTCAGGAAACTCCATAGCCACTGGAATATCCTCCAACTTCACCTCTTCCTGCTGAAGGTCCTTGACCACAGCAAGAAACCCTTGGCCACCTTTCATCAAATATTTGGCAGCCGCAGTGCTGATACAAACACTGAGGCCAGGTGTTCCTGGCTTCCAGTAAAACTGAATTCAGGCTGATTAGGGATTTTGAAGATCACCATTTTCCTGAAACAGTCTACCGAAGCATGATAGGAGGCCAACCAGTCCATCCCAAGGATAACATCAAAGGACTTTAGTGGAAGGACGATTAGATCAGCCTCCAGCCTCTTTTTGATCTGGCAGGATTGCATACAGGCAACATAACATCTCCATTTGGGAATGCAATGAGCAACTCTTGTTCTAGGGGAACGGGTGTCAACGATGCATTATTGGCAAGATAAGCATCAGATATAAACGAATGTGTGGCACCCGGATCTACTAAAGTCTGAGCATAAGTGTTGCCTACTTTAATTGTCCCTGATCACAAAGTTTAGTTGTCTTAGATGTCATATAGCGGATCCTATTTATCCTTCATGATCAATGCATTATATCGCATATGAACAAAATAATCTTAAATAACAGGTATACCTGCCACAACGGAGTTAGAAGCGGCAGCATCCTGTTGGGTGAGGGTGAAGACCCTTCCCTGGGTCCTCGGCTGCTGCTGCTGGTTCATCCCAAGATTTGGAGAAGGCAGCTGATCTCTCCGAAGGGGACAAGTGGCCATCTTGTGATCCACTTTCCCACATATGAAGCAGGCACCTCTCGGCCCACGGCACTGCCTGCCCGGGTGGAAGTTCCGCAGTGAGGGCAACGGGTCTCCTTACCCTTCGGTCCTGAGGGGGGCTGATATGTATCTTTCTTCTTAGCCTGCCCCGAAGACTGGCCCGAAGGAGACCCCTTCCTCTTCCTCTTTAGCTCCCACTCCTTCTGGTTCCTATTCATGTCTCTTTCGATCACCAGGGCTTTGCTCACCACAGCACAATATGTGGAGAGTTCAAATGCATTGACTGCTTGCCTCAGTTTGGGTCGCAGTCCTTCAGTGAACCTGGTGATCTTGGCTCTCTCAGTGGTCACTATTTCCGGAGCAAACCGGCTAGCCTAGTGAACTCGGCTTCGTACTGGGCCACAGAGAGATTCTTCTGTTCCAGCTCCAGAAACTCAGACTCCATCTGTCTTTGCACACTACTGGGGAAGTATTTGTTGAAAAAGACCTCCTTGAACTCCCTCCAGGAAACAGCCTGTCCACCAATCGCTGCTCCATATGCAACCACCAATCATATGCCTCCCCTTGAAGGAGGTAGGTGGCAAATCTAATCCGCTCCTCCTCCTGGCTACCATGGGCCATGAAGGCCTTCTCCATCTCCCTCATCCATCCCTCAGCATCAGCGGGTTGGTGGATCCAGAGAAGGGAGCAGGGGCTAAGCTCTTAAACTCAGCAAAGCTCCGACCTCCTCCTTGCCAGGGTTGCGGCGGAGCGGGCTGGACTGGTGGTTCAGGTTCGACTCGCGGGTTTTGCTGAGTAGGAGGGACGGGCTGAGCAGGCACCACTTGTTGGATCTGCTGCTGCATAGCCTGCACCATTTCCACAAGGCCTGAAGTATCTCAGTCTGGCGCTGTTGCTGGCCATTGCCAGCCACATTGATGGAACCAGAGCCTCCAGAAGTTTGCTGGCCTCCCTGCTGGCCAGAGTCACCAGCCTGGGAACCTTCAACTTGTCGCATACTTCTGGTGTGACGAGGCATGATTATTCCCTGCCAAGTTTGGTTCCAATCAATATCTTTACAAACCCTAAGTTTTCAAAACATATTTATTAAAAAATATCTTCTTAGAGTTGTTACCCTCCCAGTGTCATCCTACTGTTTTGCCTAGTGTCATCTTATGTTTGTCCCTAAGGTCAAACCTAGGCTCTGATACCACAAAAGCTGTCACGCCCCAGACCCAATGTGGATCCAGGGGTGGCAACCCGCCGCATGCCTGGCATGCAAGGCGTCCGAACAATCCAATTTATTCAAGGAAAGGTAATACCACTATGTCATTCAGAATCAAATATTTTAGTACAAGCCATAATTATGAGTTTTGGGCTATATGCCCATTATACATAAATCAATGGGGTTACAACAAAATGTTGGATCTTAATTTCCTCTGATAGAAGCTCCAACTACCCCAATCCCATTCTTCAGTCTTGTGGCTCTGAAAAATATGTGAGATTTATATGAGCTACACTCAATAAGTAAGCCTACTATATATAATCATTCATCATTTCAAGATATTATCAAACACATTTCATGTATAAAACTTCCAATTTCAAATACATTCATCATGTTATCAAAACATGCATATCATCAGCTCAAATAATTTTGGAAGCTTAATTATACAATAAACCGAAATATGCAATAAACAAACCCACTGTATTCATATTATATTTCCTTATGTGTCCCACGGCCCTACAACACCCATCTGGTGTATCACTCTTTAATGTCCCCTAAGAGAAGGATCCTGGTACCAGCGTTATGCCATATATCATAATCAATCACAACACATCCTCTAGATGTGTGTGCGTTATGCCATATATCAATCACATCACATCCTCTAGATGTGTGTCCTCCACATATCTCTCCTGTGGAGGTGGGTCCCGTATCTCTCGGCATTTCACATCATTTCACATCATATGAGAACCGCGCGACACATATCATCATCATATTTGCATGTAGCACATCATGCATCATCATGAGCATAAGCTCCTCATGTCACATATACAGTGGTTTGTACATTCATAGCATAAAATACATCAATAGTACCAGTATATTTTGCAAAGCCAAAATAATCACATCATTCAATTTTTGCACATTTATAATTTATTACTTTGCAAAATATTAGCAATCACATATAATTATAACAGATACCCAATTGTATACTCGTGGTACTATTTATCAACTTAAATAGCAAAATTTCATTTTATCTCATTTTTCAAATAATGCAATATATCAATATAGCATTTAAATACATAATTTTTATATTCTAATAAATTATAAAAATTATAATAAATGGCTTACTTACCTCAGTATGCTAATCCCAAAGTAAATCAGCTATGTGGACATCTGGTTACCTACAGCATTAATTTCACAATTAAATCTTTAAAATTGGAATAATAAAGCATCCCCTAAGGTCTACCCAGTCTAATCCTGGGCCCAACTTTGGACTCGAATATTTCTCAATGTATAAGCCCGAATGGGAAAAAAAAATACCCCAAGAAATTAGAATCAACACCGAATCGGGTCATATTTTTATTTCTCCGTTCTTGGCCCAATACGGAGCCCAAAATGTAGCCTGAAAATGGCTCGTAAGCCGGCCCACGTCTCCTTCCGCCCCGCCTCCCCTGTTTTACCCGAAACAGGGGGGCCGTGCCGGCGGCCGGCCAATTCCTGGGCAGCCCGGCCGCCGGCGACCGGGCCAAAGCCGCGGCCGCCTCCCTTTCCCTCTCTTTCTCCCTCTATTTCTCTTCCTCTCTCTTTCAACCCGTCGCGGCTTGGAGTCGTGCCGGCGGCACGGCCGGCCACTACGGTCGGCCGGACCCTCACCGGACGGTCGCCCGCCGCCAGTGAGGGCCACTGGCCGCCGCCCAGGCCCGGCGAGGCGACGGCCACTCCGCCGGGCCCGAACCAAGCCATGAACCGGCTTGGTTCCGCCTCTCTCCCTCTCTCATTCCCTCTCATTCTCTCTCATTCTCCCTGCTTCTTACCTTGAGGCTGGGGGGAAGGGATGAAATGGAGAAGAAGGGGTGCTCCCTTCCTTCTTATATCGTGGCAAGGGAAGGGTTAGCCCCTCCCTATGCTCATGTGAAGGGGGCGTCGACGCGCCCCCTTTTTTTGACTGGCTGCGGCGCCCCTTCCGCCACGGCCGTCAACAATGATGGAGGAAGGGGCGGCGCCTCCCTTCCTCCGTCAACAAAGGCGGATCCTCACCAGGCGCCTCCCTTCCTCCATCAACAAAGGCGGATCCTCCATCAGCTTGTGCACCATATGAGGATCCGCAGAAGCTTGTGAGGATCTGCAGAAGGAACAGGGGCTCACACTGCAGTAAACGTTGTCGAAGTTGATAATAATATATAAATATATCAGAGCTGCCAGCACTAGTTTGCTGAATGATCGATGGTCTGGTTCTTGGCACCAGTAGCAGAACGATTCACAGTAGCTGTCATGTGAGGATCCGCAGAAGGAACAGCTCACACTGCAGTAAATTGCCCACATAATTTTGAAGTTGATAATAATATATAAATATATCAGAGCTGCCAGCACTAGTTTGCTGAACAATGATCGATGGTCTGGTTCTTGGCACCAGGTAGCAGGACGATTCATTTCAGTAGCTGTTAAGGAGAAGAAGAACCTTCCTGGTTGTTGGAGCCTGTGGAATCTTCTTCATTTTGAAGCAGCCAAGGAAAGACTGGTTTTTCTTATGTTGGACCACTGTGTTGTGTCTTTTGTGGACTCTGATTAGAAGAGCTCTGTTTTAGCGTGCATGGTGCTTGTACTAGTCCACAACAAAAACATAGGAAGGAAACATGCGAAGCAAGGAGAGAAGAACATGCGAACATGGCGTTGCTGACCAAAATAAAAAGAAAAAAAAAGTAGGAAAACCAGTCATGGAATTGAGAAATCTAATAATAGCTTATCTGGGTCTGCTGTTATTCCTAAGGTTACAAGGCTTAAAATATGTCATCCCAGATATTGCCCCTAACTATTTTACATTCGCGTATTTAAGTCATGTTTAATTTTCAGTTCACCCACATAAGAGCCTAAGAAGCAAACAATCACTCTCACACGTATCTCATCTACTGCTTAAGAAGACAGAAAGGCTAGAAAAAGAGGCAACTGCAACTGCAATACATAGATGTAAAGAAAAAGTAATGTCATTCAATTAGATTGAGATCACAAGGAAAATAAACTACATCATAGAAATCATGGGTATATATTACAAGACAACAAGAACATAAATAACCGGCATTGTATATCTCAGGAACCCTGGATTTCAGCTCTGACACATGTACAATACAACTGCAGCTGTGCAGATGGGAGGGATTGTGAGAGCTGCTACAGCAAAGCTTATGGCTATAAAACGTTAAAACAATTGAACTAGTTAATTCATTTCCACCGAAACAGGTACAGAGAAAAGAATAGGAGCTTCAAAAGAATATACAACGGTGAAAATCATATCAAGGTACCAACTGTCTCTCTAAATACTGATGTTGCATTCCTGTAGAAAACCCTGATCGTAGTTTACATATTTAGACCAGTAGTTGCGATACTTGGGCATGCCAATCTCCAGCCAAGGCTTCATGTTTCCATTGTAGTGTATCACTGCTGCCCGTTCAATTTCCTTCTGACCCACATGTGGGTTATAACCCAGGCCAAGCACATGCCATGATCGATCGATGGGGAATGTACGATTCCAAAATGTTATCAAACCAGGCGGCAGGGTACCCAGCTTCCACAGCAGTCTGTCATGGTTCTGCGGTTACAATGAATGCATGGCTTAGGTTGAGGCACAACAACAAAAGCACGTATGCATCCGTGCGCACAAAAAGAAAGGGGATGCAATATGATAATTTGGCTAATGATCAAACAAAATCAGTGGGGAATTTTACATTTTTACTACATAGGGGCTAAAAAACCGAGGTTTTCAGAAACCTCTTGGACACTTAAAAAAACAACAGACCAACCACTCTATACATCAAAACAAATCCAAAATATCTATTAATGTGACTCACCTGGGATATGAAATGAGCATCAGAAGAAAAGGTGTGCAATACATATGATAGTGGTCGTAGTGGTGCAAACATTCATTGTTTGTTAATATTAATAAAAAACAAAGTTTTAAGTTCACCTAGTTTTTGTTCAGAGAGTTTTCTGATTCACATTCTGAAATCCAGTGTTGCGTTGTAGAACGGGCAAAGATACTATAGGAGGCTTTTCTTTTTTCCAAGATGGAGATTAAAGAAGCATTGAAAAATTGTTTATAGATCAAGGCATGAGGCAAATTATGAAACAGGAGAAGCGGCTTATTGATAATGAGTAGTGATATGCACAGGTGATGTAAATTTACCAGCTTCTGCCAGGAGTGATAGAGTTCCGTTATCTTTTGCTTCCTCCACTCAGCCAAATCAAACACATTCATTCCATATGCCCAGCCACAGGCACGAGGGTTGAAATTTTTGGCAATGAGAGGGTTTGAGAAGTTCAGATACCTATCAAAGCGATGGAAGCTTTCTCCACAAGTTTCAACCGCACCATTAACCTTTCCCTTGAGATTGATTGCCCATAGGTCACTCAGGTCCTTCTGTACCACAATATCATCATCTAAAAACACCACCTTATTGAGCTTAGGGAAGATCTCTGGTAGGTAAAATCGCAGATGATTCAGGATTGAAAGGTATTTTGGATTACGGAACTTCAAGTTTGGGTCAGAGTTCCCTCGATGAGACCTAAAGTAATAGTTGATCATTGATTGTGATCCAAGCTGCTTCAGTACTGGACTGTAGCTAGCATTTAACCATGTAAATTCTTCAATGTTCTGAACCTGGATGGTAGCTTTTCCCGGTGGATTAGCTAAAAACCACATCTTCATTGCGGCATAGTTGAGCCTGTCGGTGACTATGTGGAAAACATGATTGGATGGGTGCTGCAAGGAAGAGATACTCATTTATAATAAATCTCACAAAATTAGAATCAACAAATTACTTTAAAGAAAACAGTGGTAATAGTCAAGCAGCTTGCCTTAGCATTGGAAACAGTAGAGTTCACAACAACTGCTGCTGCCAATATATTGTCTGAAAATAATGCATAGTGATAGAGTTTGGGATCTACAAGTTTTTCTTGATCTGGAAATAGCTGTTGGCTGGGATCCAAGGAGAAGTATTCAGTGGAGAGCCTCAAGGAAAGGCAGTGGAATCCTTTAGAAATGGTTTTAGCTGCAAGTTGGCTTAAAAACACAGTCTGCTTCTTATTAACTCGTAACAGTTCCTCTGTCGAGTGAAGCATGGCACGTAGCTTTTTTATGACAGCAGCACAATTATCCTGAATTTGCTCGCCCTTAGCTAATGTTTGTTCCATTGCCCTCAGTTTCTCCATGGCACTGAATTAATCAATATAAATTAGATAGTTAAAAATATTGGTTATATCAAACAGAAACATAGTAAATCCTGTAATCTTTTTCCCAAAGATTGGATAACAAAAATCCAAAGAAACCTAGCATAACTTGGGATGACACTTATGTTAAATGAAAATGGTATTGGGAATTCAATGCAGTCAAAATGCTTACTTCCTTGGCAAGTCTTTGTCCTTGGTTGCATCACCAAGTGTCCGCTTAATTTCTCTTATACGTAAGCGTAGCTCCCTGATATAGTGAGGATTGGTCCTGGTTGCTCCAAGGCCAAGGAAGACCTTTGCCCTGATCAACTGATCCCTGAGCAGCCAGACTCTAGCATCAGGCATAACAATGCTACTACTGTCTCTATCTTTGGGTGCTGTCTGAAGCTTTTCTGGATCAACCCTATGGGTCATTTCTCCAGATTGCTTTTCAGACTTATTTTCCTGGAAATGGACCACACAAACACATCAAAAAAAAAAAGTCTATGATGTTGGCAGGAAGAGATAAAAACAGAGAATTGATTCGACCGACTGGAAATGCAGGTTACAACTGAATAATCTTCTAGACTAATCCAACTTCTGAAACACTCAGTAAAATATAAATATCAGTCAGTGGAGAATTAGAACTGTCTGATAAAGTCCTAATTAACAGAAAATCAAAATAGTAATATATCCGTCAGTGGAGATTGAAATGGACTTTACAAATTTGGACATGACCTAAGGATGAACTTTTTCAAAGATGTTAGATCCAAAAGTCACTGTTCCTCACAAGTTCCTTACACCAGATCAAATGATCATGATATCATCAGCTTAGATAACTGAATCAGCAGATATAAAGACAGTGACAGATAGATATCTGGACAAAAACATAACCGTAATAGTAATATATAGAACATAACCGTAATAGTAATATATCCCATTAGCCCACATAATAAAGAAATTAAACTAAATTTCCAATTCTCACACACCCAGAAATCCAGCCATGGCCAATGATAATTATAACCCCATAACAATAGACTAATTATAAATTCAATAAAATTAGAAAAAATAGCTCATACTAACTAAATCCCAACTAATTCAAATAAGTCATTGTCTGCTGCAAAATGTGCTCAAGATGCTTAAAATTTGAAAGACCCAGCCTTCGATGGCTATCTATCAGCAGTTTTAACACCCAGAAGTTGTAAGTCCGCACAACAATCACCAAATCCCATCAAAGAAACTATAAAGATCACATAATAATTAACTGAATCTAGAAGGAAAAAAGCAAGGGAATCAACCTTTTCTCTGGAGTAATATTAGGCTCGGTCTGCTGGGATCCCTTTTCCTTGCTCTCTTCCTTTGCTTTGGACTTGTCTGAATCATTCTTCCCAATCTTCCTATCGACGACTTGCTCAATAATGCCCTCCTTTTCTAAAAGATTCCCCTCATCTGTGGCCGACAACATCCTGCTCTTATGCTTTCCAGACTTCCTTAGCGGCGATTCTGTAAATAATCGAGCCATTAAAAGTCTCCGTTAAAACCATCAGTCTTTAAAAGGTAAACCCCATTTCCTGATCACTTAAAAGGATTCAAACGATGGAAGTTGTACATCTATCATCTGATTCTTATATCAAATCCATGGCTTGGGATCCAAAAAAAAAAGAAAGTGACTTTCTTCTAGCTCTTCAAAGAAAGACCTACTTCTTCCAAAGGAACGGAACAAGAATCCTACCTCGAGCCTCTAAGGCCGCAGAGCCATCTCTGGATGGAACTGAAACCTGATGGGAATCACTTGAGTTATCAAGATAGATGAACCCAAACGGCTCTTTCACCACCTCGGTCGAATACTGCTCAAATTTAAAGACCTAATTTTGAATCATTCATCTTAAGGATTTCTTTTTCAAAAAAAAAAAAAACTCCAAGAGAAAAGAAAACGCGACCAGAGTTAGATTACCTGACGAAGCGTCTTTAGTTTCCCCATCTCGTTCCCAAAACCCTGGTTTTTTTCCAAAAGAAAAGTAAGAAATTTACGAATTATCTCCAACATTCACACACACACAAAAAAAAGGTTTCATCAAACAACAACAAGAAGAAGTATGCAGCAATAGAGGAGAGAATCTATACCGAATTAGAGACGTCGTCAATAAAATCGTCATTCGCTGAAAAAAAAAAAGGCAAAAAAAGAGAGAGACAAGGTTAGAATGCCGAAATTTTCTCCTTGGAATTGCTCCAAATATCCCAACTTTGCCCTTTTTAAAAAAAAAAAAACATATTTTTCACAGTTTCAACTCTCACAGATGGAATTGGAGAATGACGAATGCCGATCGGTGCAGAGAACGATAGGCGCGAGCACCGTGAAACACAGCAACACCAAAACTGGCTTCCCACTCACCATTTTCCAACCAGAAAACCACTCAACGGAAACCGCTCGTGCCCGCCGATAAACCTACTTTCAGACCGGAGACCACTCTCCTCCGTCCCAACCCCCCTCGGAGAACCACTCTCCACTGCCCAAAATTACTCCCTTTTCTTGTCCCTCACTCTCTCGATGGGGCGAAGGAGCAGAGTAGTGCATCTCATCATCCGTCCGCATGCCACAAGAAAACATCTCTACCGTTGGTTCCCATGCGTTATAAATCTGGGGTCAGCTTTTCGGGGTTGAAAAAATGTGCGTCTTTTTGGCGGGACGCGATCTCCGCATGGAATGCGAGGCGGGGCCCACGCGTCCGCGTTGGCGCAGCGGAGTTTTATTTACCGGCGGGATGGTACCCACGGGCATCTAAGCGGAGCGGTGAAAAGTGGGTCCCGCGTGACGCACCGCAGGCCAAATTCTTGGTCTCCAAACGGGGCACAGTTCATAATGGAACGGCGTCGGCAGCGGTGGAGACAGAGAGGAGGACGGATGGTCGAGAGCGGAGGTGGGTTCAGGAGACCGCTTGCAAGGTGGAGTGATAATTTTAGCCACTTCCTGGTGATCGCTATGATAAATAATATATATATATATATATATATATAGGAGCTAGCATGACCCTTGTGATCTCATCTTCACTTGGATATCTTTATATTGAAACCACATGGGTTCGGTATGGCACTGCTTGACTTCAAGTTAGAATCCTCCTTAGTTCGGTGTTTGAACTAAAAAATTCCTAGTTTTGCTATTATGGTTATTTATTTATTTACACCTCTGCAAATGACGAGGGGCAGCCGTGACTTCAATTCAATAATGCTGTGTTGTTGAAAAAACATGACACACTAATTATTCGTGAACGTATCATCTCATATTTGAAATTATGAGGCATTTTTCAATTTTAAAACCACTTCGAAATATTCTAAAATAATTAGAAAAACTGCTAGAGAGCATCGGTTATATATAATTTTATCTCTATTTTTATAAACTTAATCCATGAGGTCAATCCTTGATTTGGATGAGCATTTTGATTATAGATGGCAATTTCAATTGTAAAACAAAGTCCTATCTTGACTGAGGCAAAATAGAAATAGAGTAAGTGTATCTTTACTTCCTCCATATTTAAATTTTATAAGATATTTATATATTTTTATATGTACAATTGATGACGCCAAGTCACCTTCTTCAAGCATCGGAAAAGACGGACGTCCTTCTCTCCGAACTCCTGCAATAAAAGTCTCCGGAGACTGGATGCTTCGGTGGGGACCCTCCGACACTCAAGTTAGTCACTTGGGATCAGACGAGAACTGCTCGGCAGAAGGGAGCTGAAACAGTTAGGGTTTTAGCTAGTAGAAAGAAAACTACAAAACCAGAGTTCAAGGATCCTACTCACAGCGCGGGCGCGTGCTTTTATACCTGTTCGAATGTCCCATCCTTCCGTTCCAGAAATTACTATCGTACCATCACTGTGTGAGCCGGAAGCGCCCTGCGTTACCTGTCAATATGGCTTTACAGGTGTCTAGCAGCCACGGTTGCATTTGGTGTGCGTCGTTGCTTGACATGACAGCGCACAGTTGCAAGTGGTAGCGAATCGTACTCCGTAATGGGCATGGTCATGCACAGTGACACATGCAATGCACCATACGCCGTTATGAGGTATGGCCGCAAGCAGCCACGGGCGTACGGCGGGTCACGTGGGTGCGCCAGGTGGCCCGAAGTTATTGTTTGGTTCGAAGGCCGGTTCACGTACTGAACGTTGCTCCCGCGCCCTGAGACCGAAGGGGTCTCGGGGGTGAGATGATGCTTGTGCACCCCGAGACCGGAGGGGGTCTCGGGGTTGAGATGCAGTGGCCTCACCCCGAGACTGGAGGGGGTCTCGGGAGTGAGATGATGCTTGTGCACCCCGAGACCGGAGGGGGTCTCAAGGTTGAGATGCAGTGACCTCACCCCGAGACCGAAGGGGGTCTCGGGGGTGAGATGATGCTTATGCATCCCAAGACCAGAGGGGGGTCTCGGGGTTGAGATGCAGTGACCTCACCCCGAGACCGGAGGGGGTTGCTTTTGTTAAAATGGTTGCTTTTGTTAACGTTTCTTTTTATGTGGCCCATATGTATATATGATTAATTTATTATTTATTTATTCTAAATAATAATTATGATATCTGATTTTATTGGATATTTAAATTTAAGTGATAATGATGGTTTAATAAAGCTAATTTCCTATTGGTTCATTTTGTGGGAAGTTGTTATCTGATAACCTCTGAAAAGAGAAATTTAACGTATTATCAGATTGGTCTCTCTCTCCTATATATAGTTTGTTTGACCATCAAGACGGATAAAGAAGAGAATTAGGAAAGAGGGAGAAACTCAATCTGCCGTTAATCTATACGCAATCTCTCGTTTCTCGTCAACAAATATCAATGGACCAAGGTACGCATTCTTGGTTTATATTTTTATGTAAAAATCATTTATTCTAAGATCTTGGCCATTATGTTTACTAAAGAAATCCTTTAATGAATCTTACATGTGGTATCAGAGCATTGATTGAAGAATTTGTGATTTTCATTATGAATCTATCTTCGATTCTTATATATATTTCTTATTATGATTGATGTGTAATAACCCATCGCAATAGATTGTCCTATTTTTATTAGGAACATTTCCACTAATTAATAAGTGATAACGGCCCCTTAAATGTTAAACGCCTGATGGGAGCAGGCGGTGGAATGGAAGGGATTTGAGTATCTCTTTAAATAGAGATCCCTTCCTAAGGCTTTCGATACAATGTTATCGAAACAAAAATCAAAACAAGCGGAGGCATTGAGTCCCTGATCAAGAGCACATCCTGAGGGCATATACCATCAGAGTGCGATGGCTCATTGATTGGAAGCGCTCAATCAAGATCCATAGAGAGGAGGAGGAAGATCAAGATCCACCGAGAGAGAAAGATCAAGATCCATCGAGAGATGAAGATCAAGATCCATAGATCCATCAAGAGGAAGATCAAAATCCTTACCCTCATCGGGAAGAAAATTAATAATAATGGCTAGAGGTATTTATCGATCTTAACTTGCTTAATTATCGTGATAAATATATTGATACCGTATTTCCGCATATCTGATAGGATCAATATATTTAAATTAAGTCTAACATTTGGTATTAGAGCCATTTAAACCTCTGCCTTATTATGTGAGTGTTTCCATCAAGGTTCCTCTTTTCAAGCAATTTATGTCGCGTGTTTTCTGTTTTCAGTTTTTTCGGATCTTAGATTTTGATTTTTGCTCAGTTCGTAGAAACCATCAAACTGATCTCAGATTTTGATTTTTTGTGGAAACAGAACGTGGCCTTTTTCTCTTCTATTAAAGATGTTCGCGTTAAAGGAAAGAATTCCGTGCGTTTTCGGTTTTGTCGCGTCACGATTTCTCAGATTTTTTGCATTGATTTTGGCATTAAAGAAAGGAAACTCAGCGAAAACATGGCTTCCATAACCACACACGGAGAAAACGTTCGATTTTGGGTCTTTTCGTTTTCTCACGGGATTTAAAATCTTGATTGGTTAAATTTTAAATGTATTTATTATATGTTTAATATTTTATTAAATCATGTGACATGATTTGTTTTTATCATTTGTTTCTTAAGTTTAAATTTTTGTATTAAAATACACCTCCTGAGTCTCTATGCCTACAGTGTTTTGCATAAACTGGCCCAAGGGAATAATGAGCTACGGCTGGACGTATTTTAATTAACAAAATTTTTCTTAAGATGATAATTTCAAAATTTATTAAATAGATAATTGAAATATTGTCTCCTGTTTTGCATACTAGATTTATTCTATGCATGAATTTGGTGGTAATGTGAAAATCATAGTGCAAATCCTTTCAAGGTCTGATTGGTCAATTGGTGTCTAGAAAAGTAAAGAGATTGTGGTTACTTAATTGGTTCCGTTGACTGACCTAAGGAAAGCAACGGGGGATCCCACTTCTCTTTCACTGGCCTGACCAATTTGATTAACTCATATTTTGATTTGGAAATGTTACGTTGATTAAGATCACTACCTAATAATCGTGCTAAATTGGTTAATCTATATGCATATAATGGAATTCAAATGTCAAGTGATCAATATGATTTTAATTAATTGAGGAGTAGCCACAGCATCTTTGATTAATCAAAATTATATATTGAGTTGCAAAGGTCACATAAGGTTAGATGACATTAATTGTGACTAATTATATTAATGTAATGAATCTTATCCCACAGGAATTTTTATTGCACTAATATAATTAATTAGATGCAATAACAAATTATTTTCTTAATTACCCACAGGAATTAAGAAAGGAATGTAATTTGTTAGTCACATCATTAAGTTAATGAGTCTATTTGAGTATAATAACTTAGCCCACATGTAGTTATTATATGTTATTGATTCATGTTATTGCATGTTTACATTTGTAAAACATGACATCAAGTTATATGCCTCAAATTCAATTACATGAACATGATTTTTATTTTTATGCAGCTATTTTGCTTGTTAATATTTCTGATATGAAATGTGATGTTCCCGATTTAAGTGGTGATAATTATAAATTATGGATGGAGAGAATTCTTCTTCAATTAGGGTGCATGGATATTGACTATGCTATCAGGAAAGATGAACCACATTCGGTTACATCTACTAGCACTCAGGCTGAGATTGCTGCGTATGAACGATGGGAGCGATCCAATCGCCTCAGTATGATGTTCATACGTACTAAGATTTCTGCTAGTATACGTGGTTCAATTCATGAGTGCAAAAATGTCAAGGAACTTCTGAAGGCTATTGATGCACAATTTGAGTCTTCAGATAAGGCACTGGCTAGCAGACAAAATTGTCATCAATGAAGCTTACTACTGTTGGAGGTGTGTGTGAGCACATCATGAAGATGAGGGACATTGCGGCTCAGTTGAAATCCCTAGAGGTTGAGATGTCAGAATCTTTCTTGGTGCACTTTATTTTAAGCTCACTCCCATAGCAGTATAGTCCCTTCAAAATATCTTACAACACACATAAGGACAAATAATCAATTAATGAACTTCTGGCCATGTGCGTTCAAGAGGAAGGGAGGCTGATTTTAGAAATGGGAGAAAGTGTACATTTAGTCACTCAGAGAAAGACTAAAGCTCTCAAAGCCAAACGCAAAGGAAAGGGTAAAGTATCCATCCATACAGAAGACAAGAAGGAGTCCAAGTGCTTTTTTTGCAAGAAGAAAGGGCATATAAAGAAAGATTGTCTCAAATTCAAAGCTTGGCTTGACAAAGGTACTCTAATCTCATTTGTATGTCATGAATCCAATTTGGTTATATGTCATAACACATGGTGGATTGATTCTGGTTCTACAATCCATGTTTCAAATACCTTGCAGGGTTTTCTAAATCAAAGGAAACCATTGGGAAGTGAACAAAGCATCTATTCAGGAAACAAGATGAGTTCACATGTAGAAGCAATTGGGACGTGTAGACTTATTTTACACTCTGGTTTTGTTTTGGATTTGGAAAAGACATTTTATATTCCAAGTTTCTCTAGAAATTTGATTTCAGTGTCAAGGCTTGTACTAGCAGAATACTCCTTTAATTTTAATAAAAGCTCTGTTGATTTATTTTATAAATCTAAGCTATTGGGAATGGTACATTGTCTGATAATCTTTTTCAAATTAATTTGAAAAATAATACCACTTAAATGTGATGCACGCCCAAACTGGTATGAAAAGATGTGTTATGAATGAGAATTCCTCTATTTTGTGGCATCGGAGATTAGGTCATATCTCCATTGAGAGAATTAAAAGATTAGTAAAAGATGGAGTACTTGATACTCTTGATTTTACTGCTTTTGACACTTGTGTGAAGTGCATAAAGGGAAAGCAAACCAACAAGTTCAAGAAAGATGCCAAGAGAAGTTCGAAAATACTGGAGATCATACATACGGATATCTGTAGCCCAGATATGGACTCGTATGGTCAGAGATACTTCATCTCATTTATTGATGACTATTCACGATATATGTATCTCTACCTACTTCATAATAAGAACGAAGCATTGGATGCCTTTAAGGTATTTAAGGCAGAAGTAGAGAAATAATGCGGCAAGCAAATTAAAATCGTGAGGTCAGATAGAGGTGGAGAATATTATGGTAGATACACTGAGAATGGATAAGCACCTGGTCCGTTTGCTCGATTTCTTGAATAAAATAGAATTGTTGCACAATACACCATGCCAGGGTCTCCTGACCAAAACGATGTAGCTAAAAAGAGAAACCGGACATTATCGGACATGGTAAGGAGCATGATTGTTAGCTCCAACCTACCTAAATCCTTGTGGACTGAAGCTCTTAAAACTGCTGCGTATATATTGAATCGGGTTCCAACCAAGGCTATTTCCAAAACGCCATTTGAGTTATTTAAAGGTTGGAAACCAAGTTTGTAACATATACGTGTTTGGGGATGCCCATCTGAAGTAAGAGTTTATAATCCATAAGAAAAGAAACTAGACCCAAGGACTATTAGTGGATATTTTGTTGGATATGCTGAGAAGTCCAAGGGTTATAGATTTTATTGTCCATCTCACAGCACTAGGATTGTGGAATCAAGAAATGCAAAATTTCTTGAGAATGACTTGATTAGTGGGAGTGATCAATCTCAGTATTCGGCTTCTTCTGAGAAAGATCATTCAGTTATTCCAGCTTCCACTTCAAGTGAGGGATTGGTTGTTATTTATAGCACTCCTTAAACTCAATTAAGTGCTCAACAACCAGTCATTGAGATTTCACAAGCTGATGGTAATCTAGAAGATCATGTTGTTCATCAACAATCAGTTGTGCAAGATACTCCTCAAGAGGTCATTGATACAACATTAAGAAGATCAACTAGAATAAAGAAATCAGCAATTCCTAGTGATATTGTGTATCTACATGAATCTGACTATAACATTGGAGCCGAAAATGATCCTGAAACGTTTTCACAAGCCATGAGTTCTAAGGAATCAAACTTGTGGTACAATGCCATGAAGGACGAGATGGAATCTATGGCATCTAATCGAGTCTGGGATCTTATTGAGTTGCCTGATGGTGTAAAAGCCATTGGATGTAGATGGGTCTTTAAAATAAAGAAAGACTCACAAGGCAACATTGAGAGATATAAAGCAAGACTCGTTGCCAAAGGATTCACTCAGAGGGAAGGAATCGACTACACAGAGACATTTTCTCCTGTATCCAAGAAAGATTCTCTCCGAATAATAATGGCATTGGTAGCTCATTTTGATTTTGAGTTATATCAAATGGATGTAAAGACCGCATTCCTTAATGGAGATATAAAGGAAGAGGTTTACATGAAACAGCCTTAAGGATTTTCCTCTGGTGATGGTGAGCATTTGGTTTGCAAGCTTAAGAAATCCATATATGTATTGAAACAAGCCTCACGTCAGTGGTATTTAAAATTTCATGATGTGATCTCTTCCTTTGGTTTTGAAGAGAACATCATGGATCAATGTATATACCAGAAGGTTAGTGGGAGCAAAATTTGTTTCTTGGTCCTATATGTGGATGACATTCTACTTGCAACCAATGATAAAGGGTTGCTATATGAGGTGAAACAATTTCTCTCCAAAAATTTTGATATGAAAGATATGAGTGAGGCATCTTATGTCATTGGCATTAAGATCCATAGAGAAAGATCTCGAGGAATTTTAGGATTGTCTCAAGAAACTTATATCAATAAAGTCTTGGAGAGATTTCAGAAAAAATTGTTCACCAAGTGTTGCACCTATAGTGAAGGGTGACAAGTTCGCTTTGAACCAGTGCCCTAAAAATGAACTTGAACGGGAACAGATGCACAACATTCCATATGCTTCAGCTGTCGGAAGCCTAATGTATGCTCAGGTTTACACAAGACCTGACTTGCATTCGCAGTAGAAATGTTGGGAAGATATCAGAGTAATCCAGGTTTAGACCACTGGAGAGCTGCTAAAAAGGTCATGAGGTATCTTCAAGGGACCAAGGACACATGCTCATGTATAGACAAACTGATCATTTGGAGATAGAGGGCTACTCAGATTCGGACTTTGCTGGTTGTGTTGATTCTCGAAAATCAACATCAGGATTTATATTTATGTTAGTTGGTGGAGCCATATCATGGAGGAGTGCAAAGTAGACTTTGACTGCTACCTCTACTATGGAAGCGGACTTTGTTGCTTATTTTGAGGCTACATCGCAAGGTGTATGGTTGAAGAGTTTCATCTCAGGGCTTAGATTTGTTGACTCTATTGCTAGGCTAATTAAACTGTACTGTGACAATTCAGCTGCTGTATTTTTGGCTAAAAACCATAAGAGTGGTAGTCGAAGTAAACATATCGACATTAAGTATTTAGCCACAAGAGAACGTGTTAGAGAAAATAAAGTGGTCATAGAACACGTTAGCACTGAATTGATGATAGCTTATCCTTTGACTAAAGGCATGCCAATTAAGAATTTTAAGGATCATGTGATAAGAATGGGAGTTGGTTCCATGATATAATTGTATGGATAACAATTTGTACAAAGAAACTCTTATTTCAATTATTTGTTTATTTCTCATTCAGGTGTACACGTTATTTGACTTTTGAGAAATGACAAACTTTTCTTTTGGACTCTGAATAAACATATGGTTTATTTATTATGTTATCACATTTGAAATAGTGGTAAAGAAATTGAATGCATTGTAATACATAGAAGATAATACTCAATTATAGAGGACCTATCGCTATGATTCATGTATTTAGTTCCTTGTTCTGTGTTGATAAAAATACGGACCAAGTGGGAGAATATAATAACCCGTCACAATAGATGATCCTATTTTTATTACGATCGTTTCCACTAATTAATAAGTGATAACGACCCCTTAAATGTTAAATGCCTGCTTGATGGGAGCAGGCGGTGGAATGGAAGGGATTTGAGTATCTCTTTAAATAGGGATCCCTTCCTAAGGCTTTCGATACAATGTTATTGAAAGAAAAACCAAAACAAGCAGAGGCATTGGGTCCCTGATCAAGAGCACATCCTAAGGGCATATACCATCAGAGTGCGATGGCTCATTGATTGGAAGCGCTCAATCAAGATCCATAGAGAGGAGGAGGAAGATCAAGATCCACCGAGAGAGGAAGATCAAGATCCATAGAGAGGAGGAAGATCAAAATCCTTACCCTCATCGGGAAGAAAATTAATAATAATGGCTGGAGGTATTTATCGATCTTAACTTGCTTAATTATCGTGATAAATATATTGATATCATATTTCCGCATATCTGATAGGATCAATATATTTAAATTAAGTCTAACATGATGATCAAAATAGCATAGTTCTTTTGATCTCCACAAACCTGTTCCATAAAGTCGTGGGATTCCGATAACAGATTAAAGAAGAAGAGGCTTAATTCTAGCATCTCACGAACGTGAGGCTTTCTCCCTCAACATTTTTCTCCCTCACGAATCCCATGGAAGTCTTCACGTACGTAGAGACTTTACGGAACGGTGCTCGTCTATCCTTGCCTCTCTAATTTTATTCTTTTTTTGATCTCCTGCCCCATCAAAGCCATAAAAGAGAGAGAACTAGAATTTCCCCATGAAAGAGATTCATACACACGAATAGAAGAGGTGAGAGGTCTTGGGATGGAATTCCAGCTGGGATAAAATAAATAATAATAATAAAATCCTGGTGGTCCTTCGGTGAAGAGAGACGGTGGCTCTTCATGCATTCATGCCATCTCTCTTCAACAGAATGTGATGTACGGTGGCTTGAGCTCTTGGGCTTCCCTTGGGCTTGTAAAGAGCATGCACGATGATAAGGGAGGGAAAGTTCTAGTATAAAAGAAAAATAAAATCAAATAGAGGTATGAGATTCTTGGTAAAGAATATCACAATAAATAAAAAAATTGGAGGCGCATTGATGGATCTTGGGAGTCCGCGAAAGCTCTTCCTCTTTTCATGCACGAAAATCACGGAAAGAACGGAATCTCATGGAAGCCAAACAGTTTCTTTTCCTCTTGCTCATGGAAACCATCCTTGACATATGGGAGTTATAGTCTTGCGTTAATGAAGAAACTCAAAGGTCACACACGGAAGTATGAAAAAAAATAAATAAAATAAAGAATTAAAGTGTCTTGAACCTATAACCAAAAGATTTAAGGACAAACATATTGTCACTTTATCAATTTAATCCTTGATAATAAAAGGTGAAAGCCCATATAACAAGAAGGTTCTTTTAAAATTTATGTTTTATCTTCTAATATTTATGAGATTAATGTTTATATATATATATATATTACAGTAAAATTATGTGGGTACATTTAAGTATTTTGTATTCACGCATGATATTATCATTAATTAAATTTGATGTCTATATTATGTAATTTGTTAGTCACCAAAGTGGCCAAATTTGAAGGTTTATAGATATCAAATTTAATTAAATAATTCAATTACTCATAATTATGTGATGCTTATAAATGAATGACATAATTGTTTAATTGTTATGAGTATATTGAAGTTCATTGATTATAAATATTTAAGGGTCGCCCAAAGGTTGACTAGTCATTTATAATCTATGGACATGATGTGGTCAATTAATATGCTTGGTTAGGTATGTTTAGCATATCCAAAGATAGCAAACAGATCTAATTTGAGTATATAATTGCCAAGTATGTAAAATTAAAATTAAGCATCAATTATGTTTACTGTAGTATATTGTTGTATCACCCAAAGGAGAACTTCAATATGCACTTATTGTTTAATTGATAGAGTCTGAATATTTATTTTAATATATTGCTCAAAGCATTAATGTGTGAGCATATTCTATATGTTCATGTTTCTCTTCATTCGCAAACTATGTCTGTTCAAACTTTTAATGGGCTTAATTTCTCTGAATGGTGCAAACAAGTTCAGTTTCATCTTGGTATTCTAGATCTTGATTTGGCACTCATAAATGAGAAACCCACTGCTCTTACTGACTCTAGCAGTGCTGAACAGAGGTCTTTCCATAAGACTTGAGAAAGATCAAACAGACTTAGCTTGATGTTCATGCGAATGACTGTAGCAAACAACATCAAGTCCACAATTCTTGTTACTAAAAGTGCTAAGGAATTTATGAAGTTTGTGGAAGCACGTTCCCAATCTGACTCTGCTGATAAGTCACTTGCTCGAACATTGATGAGTACTTTAACCAACATTAAGTTTGATGGTTCTCGTACTATGTATGAGCATGTTGTTGAAATGATAAGCATAGCAGCAAGACTAAAGACAATGGGATTAAAGTGAATGAGAATTTTCTTGTGCAATTCATTATCAATTCCTTGCCTCCTGAGTTGGTCCATTTCACATGAGTTATAACACAATGAAGGATAAGTGGAATGTGAATAAATTGCAAAGTATGCTCATTCAAGAGGAAACAAGACTTAAGAAACATGGAAATCATTCTATTAATCTCATGGTCATTAAGGAGCTGGAAAGAAATCAAAGAAAAATAAGAAATGAAAGAGCAAGCAACGACCACTAAAGATAAATGGGTCATCTGCTTAAATACACAAGAAGGAACAAAAGGATGATAAGTGTCACTTTTGCAAAAAGCATGGATACTATCAGAAAGATTGCCTGAAACGTAAGGCATGGTTTGAAAAGAAAGGTAAGCCTACGGCTTTTGTATGTTTCGAATCAAACCTAACAGAAGTTCCTTATAATACTTGGTGGATTGATACTGGTTGTACCACTTATGTTTCTAATATGATGCAAGAATTCCTTACGATCCAAACCATAAACCCAAATGAAAACTTTGTCTCAATGGAAAAGAGAGTCAAAGCTCCAGTTGAAGCTGTTGGAACTTATCGTTTGATTCTAGACACTGGACATCATTTAGACCTTTTCCAAACACTTTATATCCCTTCTATTTCTCGTAATTTAGTTTTTTATCCAAACTTGACTCAGTTGGATATTCTTTTAGATTTGGAAATGGATGTTTCAGTTTGTTTAAAAACAATCATCTTATTGGTTCTGGTATTCTTTCTGATGGTTTGTACAAATTTAAGCTTGATAGTCTTTTTGCTAAGACATTGTTAACCTTGCATCATAATGTTGGTACTAAACGTGGTTAGTGAATGAACAATCAGCTTGCTTGCGGCATAAACGTTTGGGTCATATATCCAAAGAAAGAATTAAGAGATTAGTAAAGAATGAAATCCTTCCTGATTTAGATTTTACTGATCTTGGGATTTGTGTGGATTGTATTAAAGGAAAACACATAAAACAGACAATCAAGAAAAGTGCCACAAGAAGTAAATAGCTCCTTGAAATTATACACACTGATATATGTGGGCCTTTTGATATTCCATCCTTTGATGGAGAAAAGTATTTTATCACCTTTATTGATGATTTTTTCACGTTATGGCTATGTCTATTTATTGCATGAAAAATCTCAATCGGTAAATGCTCTAGAAGTGTTTATCAACGAGGTTGAAAGACAACTAGACAGAAAAGTAAAAATTGTTAGGTCTAACAGAGGTGGTGAATATTATGGAAAGTATGATGAATCTGAACAATGCCCTAGTCCACTTGCTAAATTCCTTGAAAAGCATGGCATATGTGCTCAATACACAATGCCTGAAACACCAGAACAAAATGGTGTTGCAGAAAGGCGTAATCGAACTCTAATGGACATAGTTAGGAGTATGTTAAGCAATTCATCATTACCCTTATTATTATGGATGCATGCTTTAAAGACCGCTATGTATTTTCTAAATAGCGTTCCTAGTAAGGCAGTTTCAAAGACTCCTTTTGAACTGTGGACAGGAAGGAAACCCATTTTGAGGCATTTACATGTTTGGGATTGCCCGGCAGAAGTAAGGATTTACAATCCACATGAAAAGAAGTTGGACTCAAGAACAACCAGTGGTTTCTTCATTGGTTATCCAGAAAGAGCAAAAGGGTATAAATTTTATTGTCCTAACCATAGTACAAGAATTGTTGAATCTGGAAATAAAAGGTTTATTGAGAATAATAAATTAGTGGGAGTTTGGAACCACATAAAGTGGAAATCCAAGAAGTTAAGGTGCAAGTTTCTTCAGCTATAACTTCTTCTCAAGTTGTTGTTCCTAGAGTTGTTAAACTTTTTAATAACTTTCAAGAACAACAAATTAATGATCAAACACCACAGAATGATGATATTAATAATGAACTTGCAATAAACGAACCCAATGAAGTAGCATTAAGAAGGTCTCAACGACAAAGAAGAACTGCTATTTCTAATGATTATGTAGTTTATCTACAAGAATCAGATTTTGATTTGGGTATTAATGATGATCCAGTTTCTTTTTTACAAGCCATGCAAAGTGCTAATTCATCTAAATGATTAGATGCCATGCAAGATGAGTTAAAATCAATGGATTTCAATGCAGTCTGAAATCTTGTTGAATTGCCTGAAGATTATAAAAGAGTTGGGTGTAAATGGGTCTTTAAGACCAAACACGACTCAAATGGCAATATTGAATGTTGTAAAGCCAGACTTATTGCCAAAGGTTTTACTAAAAAATGTGGCATTGACTACAAAGAGACTTTTTCTCTAGTCTCTAAGAAGGACTCATTTAGAATTATTATGGCACTAGTAGCTCATTATGATTTAGAGTTATGTGAAAATCGTCTTTCTAAATGGGAGTTTGAATGAAGAGGTTTATATGGACCAACCTGAGGGCTTTTTATTTGAAGAAAAGGAACACATGGTGTGTAAACTGAAGAAGTCAATATACATACTTAAGCAAGCTTCCTGACAATGGTATCTTAAGTTCAATGATACCATTATATCCTTTGGATTTAAAGAAAACATCGTTGATCAGTGTATATATCTGAAGGTTAGTGGGAGCAAAATCATATTTTTGATTCTGTATGTTGAAGATATCTTGCTAGCTACTAATGACCTTGACCTGTATAAGACCAAGAATTTTCTCTCTAAGAACTTTGAAATGAAAGATATGAGTAAGACATCCTATATGATTGGAATCGAAATATTTTGTGATAGATCACAAGAATTGTTAGGATTGTCTCAGAAAGCATATATTAATAAAGTTCTTGAGAAATTCAACATAAACAAATGTTCTATAAGTGTTGTTCCAATTCAGAAGGGAGATAAATTCAGCCTTATACAATGTTTAAAGAATGAATTAGAACATAAACAAATGGAACAAATTCCTTATGTTCCTTATGCATAAAGGAATATTCAGACTCAGATTTTATTGGCTAGAAAGTCCACATTTGGCCATTTGTTCCTTTTAGCTGGAGGAGCGATCTCATAAAAAAGTGTGACGCAGTCTGTCATTGCTGCATCCACTATGAAAGCTAAGTTTGTGACATACTTTGAGGCTACAATTCATGGTTTATAGCTGCGAAACTTTATTTCAGGACTTGGGGTTGTCGACAGTATTGCCAAGCCGTTGAAAATTTATTGTGATAACTTCGCAGTAGTCTTCTTTTCTAAAAACGATAAGTATTCAAAGGGTGCTAAACATATGGAATTGAAATACTTTGCCGTTAAAGAAAAAGTTTAGAAACAAAGAGTGTCAATTGAACATATTAGCACCAATCTCATGATTGCAGATTCGCTGACTAAAGGGTTACCGCTAAAGACATTTATGAACATATCGAAAGAATGGGCATTATTGAAAACCATTAGTGATGTTATGTTTAAAGCTTTAAGTTCCTTATGTATTTGACACTCTGAGCTCAATTGATTATTATTCTGAATCACTTATGAATCCTGTTTACTTATGCTGGTATATACATAAATGAATTATGAGAATGTTAACAGGATTCGTCTTTGATAAAGACATTATTGTTAGACCTTATTGCAATTCCCATTATAGGTCATGTTAAGTATAGAACTAGTAATGTGATACATGGAAGGAGTACGTCAAAATAGTGGCATACAACCGTCATGATCCTTATTAGTTTTTGCTTAATGATGATTTCATGTTTGACCAATATTATGAAGGATTTTAGCTTCTGTTATGCGCATTATGATTGATTATTAAACCAGTATGTTTAATATCTTACATGGGCCAAGTGGAAGAATGTTAGCGTTTCCTTTTATGTGGCCCATGTGGATATATGATTGATTTATCATTTATTTATTCTAAATGATAATTATGATATCTGATTTTATCAGATATTTAAATTTAAGTGATAATGATGGTTTAATAAAGCTAATTTCCTATTGGTTCATTTTTTTGGGAAGTTGTTATCTAATAACCTCTCTTTGATGGAAAGAGAAATTTAACGTATTATCAGATTGGTCCTCTCTCTCCTATATATAGTTTGTTTGACCATGAAGACGGATAAGGAAGAGAATTAGGAAAGAGGGAGAAACTTAATCTGTCGTTAATCTATACGCAATCTCTCGTTTCTCGTCAACAAATATCAATGGATGAAGGTACGCATTCTTGGTTTATGTTTGTATGTAAAAATCATTTATTCTAAGATCTTGGCCATTATGTTTATTAAAGAAATCCTTTAATGGATCTTACATGGTTGCTTTACCCAAGAGTAAATAAATTAGAGATTCTAAACAACTAATTTGAGTGATTGATAGAAGCTTGTCAACTACTTCACACAAATTTGGTGGTAAGGATCTCCTTCCACTATATTGACCTGGACTTGAGGTTTCATGTATCAGCACTAGATATGGTACTGTTCTTAAGCAAGGCATGTTTTATGTGCATATAATATTATCGCTTAAAATATGTAATTATATTTTAAGTTTAAATTTCAATGATGTGAATCTTATATTGATGATCTGAATCATTAGGCATGATTTATCATCTCTAAAATATTTATATTAAAAATCATATAATTTACAGACTTAAGCTTATAATTGAATTATCTTCCCACCTTAACCAATGGAAAGAAAGGTATAGATAATAACTAAAAGGTTATATTGCGTGCTCTTTCTGCTGGAGATTGTGAATCTATTACGTCCAGGCGAAAGATGCCAGCGGATTTTGCAAGCAAGAGGCTCTTAGGAATGCGCTCGCAAGGTTGTCCAAGCTGCCATGGTGTCTCGAGTACTCTATTCGCAAAGGTTGCCTCTTGAAAACCGATATGCGATGAGGAGATGGACCGACGTTTCGCCATGCAAGCAAGTACACTGTGCACCCTTCCAAAGGATACCATGGGTTTTATCCTCCCCCTAACGATCTCAATGCTCCATTGTTTAAGGACATCATTCAAATTAATGAAATATGCTCTATGGAAGGCCATACCGCTGCAGATTGGTTAACTACTGAGTAACCTATTTTTCTGGAAGAAGGTTCATCCATTCTTGCCCAACTTGCATATCTTCTCCCAAAGGATGCTGCTGATTTTTTGTTATTAAGAAGAAGATGGTAGCAGGTTTTTCAGGTTTCTAACTAGAGTTTAACTCAGTAGAATTTGGGCTATACTTGTTCTTATCGTTCATCTCTGATTTTGTTGGTTGTAAATCTGTTTGTATCTCTAGCTTCTGTGGTATCCTGTCACTTTTGTAGTTAACATGGACGCTGTTTGTTTGAGGTCTTTACCTCACTTTGAAAATGAAAAAGAAAAAGAAAATGAGGATGCTGTGCTGTGTAATGCACATAAACCAGGCTCTTGTTGTTTGACAGGGGGAAATTATTTTTTTTTAGTGAAAAGAGAGAAGGATGTTAATTAAATCGCTGATTGGTAAGACTTGCAAATGAAAGGCAACATATCTTTTATTTGGTCAGGAGAACTTTTATTTAGTACAGTAGAAATATCGATATTATGAGATACGGACTTTCAATGGCTGATGCCTTTTATTTTCGCTACTAAAGCTGTTGCTTTGGACCCCAGAAGATCAGAGACGAGGCAACAGCCTCGATTGATGCCTATGGACAGCAATTTTTCCCACAGCAGGAATAGGCGCAAACTCCTGGCTTCGTAATCTTGCAGCAACGGCATGCTTCGGTAATCGAAGGAAAGGAAGGAAAAAAAAAAAAAAATGGTCCATCAAGAGTATTTTAACTTCGTTGTAAGGATATAAGAACATGGGTTAAAATAGCTTGGAGACTTAACGCAGTGAATCAATCTGGTGCTCCAAGGCCTGAATTCGGGCGGTGGCCACGAAGAAAGCCACCACCAAGAGCCAAGCGATAAGAGCTATAATAAGAGTGTTCTTCCTCATCCTTGCCTCCCTTTCAAGCTGCAAGATGAGTATGAAAACCTTCTCCTCCCACAAGGCTATTTATAGAAGAAAATTTCTCGCTCCACCCTACGTTATCTAACGCCTTCTGCTTTATTCTCAAACCATCCATGTGCCTAGAATTGGAGCCAAGTGAATAACTTTCTAGGAGCCAAGTGAATAACGGGTGCGTAGGATGACCACTTTGTTGGACTCTAGTTACATTATTGCCTAACATACTAGCGGGGGCGTTTTGTCTCGTCTCGCAGATATCTTTGATTGCTGCTGAAAGGGAAGGCAAGGCAAGCACCGACGTAGTCTCTTCTCTTATCCTCAAAGCCAGAGGAAACAGAACAAAAAAAAAGATAAGATCGATCACACTTGCCAGAAACAAATCGAGAGTCTATCCAAATGGATTTGGAATCAGCTAGTCCAAAATGTTGACCTAGCCGAAATTGAGGACCAGTTCCAAACCATCAACCGCAAGCACCGCTCGCTCCCTTCAGAGCTCACCAACTCCCATGCAGCCAGAGGAGCCCCCTCTTTAGGCAGAGATGTAGCTTGGAAGTTGATGGACCGAGCTGGGGGTTGAGCTTTAGCAGATCCTTCAAATTAAAGCTTCAGTCACCTTGGTACTCGCCTGTACAACCATACAACGCAAAATCCACTGTGCCTCTTCGCCTTCTGAGAAAACAATGTGAAGAGGAAAAGAACAGAGGATTGTGATTTGTTGGGTCCCATCCCACTGTTTAAGCGTCCATACGGTTGCTACATTAAGACAAACGGATGAAAAACTATGGTACCCTCTCTATTCCCCTCCATGTGAGTACAAAAGGACCAACTCACAGAGAACCCAAAATTTTAAGATACATCAAAACCCACAAGGTCACAATCCACAGCCCACAAAATATTTCGCAACCAATGCTAGAACAACTACTATCACTGATTCCAACAAGAAAGCGGCAGTCACCAATTGAAGGATCAAGGAATGTAACCATTCCAAACCCATCAAAATCGCAACTCCGTGAATCCTGCTTTTGTAACTGATAGTAACTATTGAAAGCATACGAGATATTTCCCTTCTCTCCAATGGCGTTGCACGATCCCCATATAAGAGAGTGGTGCAATCAGCAGCACTGCAGGCCAGCTTCAGATGATTTGCAACACCATCAATATTTTGAGATGGGTTGGCCACACACCACCTGGATGGAAGATATTGAACATTTTTGGCATTCCTTAATCCACCATTACCCAGTCCAAGGTTCAAGGGGTACTTGGCCTGACCGTCGAAAGAAAAAATACCCCAGTGTCGCTCAAAATTCCCAGGCAGTATGCTCTTCTGTTCTTCATCAAGAAGACTGAAGAGATATACATCCACTGGGGGAACCCCAGGTCTCAGAGGAGTCCCTTTGTTACTCAAGACATGACTGATAAGGCCTTGATTGAAGGCCCTTGCAGCACTGAGATTTGCGCTTGGTGCTCCATCTGTTGGCCAGCCCACTTCACCAACTGCTATAGGTACCTGCCCAAAGCCGATTTTAGTAAGAGCAGCCACCAAGGTGTCGAAATTGCCCTCAAAGGCATTGTAGTACACGTTGGGGCCATCAACTACGGGGTGTGAGGACCCCCAAAAAAGGCGTAGTCTTGAGGAAAGTCTGAGCTCTGGTAAAGACTAAGGAAAGGATAAATGTTGACCATAAAAGGAGATCCATTGGAATTAAGAAAAGAGACCAGCTGGGTCATAATCTGAGTCAGCTCTGGTCGAAATGCTCCCTGAGAAGGAAGTGTTGCAGCCTGATAAGCATCGGCATTGCAAGGGACGACAAGCTTTACATAACCTGCCAGGTTTGCTTTTGCCAATGACTGCTGAAGATTGAGCATTGCTGGAAGAACCAGGGACTGATATTGCCCCTGATAGCTTGACAGGAAGGGCTCATTGCCAACAGCTATGTACCTGTGTTCAATGCAATGGTAAAATGGTTTATGCTAGTCCAAAAGTGACCGAACATTAGCAAATGTATACTAAACAAACAATTAGAAAATCAGATATCTGTAAACCACCAGGCAGTTCAATTATGAAGGGAAGCCAGCGAAGCAAGCTTTCTCAAAATATATCACAAAATCCTTTCACTCATGAATGATATTATGGCTCTCAGATTCCACAGATCCTAGTTCATTTTACTGTGGTTTTTTTTGTACAACTAGAGCAATCACCTCTAAACCCCCCATGCCTTAGCACAACCAATTTAAATCAACAACAACCATGGTTAGGAGGTTTGGCAAGGAATTCAAAGACAATCCAGACATGACTATAGCTAGTTCATTAAAGTATGGAAAGAAATCAGCAATATAACTAATAAATTTGGAGAAAAGGGTAGGCTAGCCTATGTTTCAAGGCATAATGAACCGTGGCATGCCTCATTGCTGCTTTGTACAGGTGAAGCAGTGATCCAGTGCGAAGATACAAATAAACTGTCTTAACTGGATTCTCACATCTACCTAAAAGAATTCATGTGGATATGTATCCAAGATTTCAGATCCATGTCAGATATTTAGATATTTAACCTGTGTAACCGGGATTCTCACATTTATCTAAAAAAATTCATAAGGATATGAGATTCATATCAGATGTTTAGACACTTAAACTGTGTAACCTGGATTCTCACATTCAGCTAAAAGAATTCTTATGGATATGTATCCATTATTTTATATTCACAAAAGATATTTAGATATTTATCATAAGACTGGTTATGTTTTATGCTATGAAATATTGTGCAATCAGAAAATTATATGCAAAAATATAAATATAATGTAATTGAAATGAGAATTTTGAAATGATGTGTAGTAATATAAGAAAATATAGAATAGAAAATAAAATCATTCATAAAAAGGTGTAGGTTGCACTAATGAAGGATACATTAATGAAAGGATGACTTAAATGGTTTGCACATATGCAATGTAAATATAGAAATGCACCGGTACGAAGAAGTGATTTAATACATGTAGAAAAAAAAAGAGAGGTGAAAATGAACTGAAAATTACATAAAAGGAAGTAACAAGGAAAGATTTAAAATCTTTGTATCTTATAAAAATATGATTCTAAATTGAATAGAATAGAGAAAAATGATTTATGTAGGTGAGTCCAACTAGTTTGGTATTAAAACATTGTCATCGTTGTTGTTGTTGTAATATCATATCCTTTAGCTGCTTAGATGCCTATCATATTCTTTGGTTGCAGTTTCCCAGAATTGGCGGAGAGTCGAGTTCTTCCAATAGTGAGTCCAACTTCTTTTAATGATATCGGAAGTGGGCTTTAGTTGTTCTTAGAGCCTGGTTAAGAATTTGGGTGTTGAAATAAACCCTTGAGCTAATTTTTTGTTTTAGATGATGGACATGCATATTAAAAGACCTTAACAAATAATATGAATTATTATTTCCTAGTATATAATATTTTTAAAAATAAATATATAAATTAGGTATAAAAATTACTTTCTCTATGGTTCCCATGTCTCCTTTTCTCCTAATGTGAATCCCATGCCCAGATACATTTCTGAAACTGATCCTTATAACTGCGTCAATGCAACACTGCAAATAATCCTATGAGTTTCAGCCTGTCTACATGTACAATCGTAAAGGGGAACATAAACACAATGATCTTTAATGCTGATGCCCCATAACAACAACAAGAACAATAGAGCAGGAAAAGAAATGAAATGGAGAGAGAGAAGCTATGCGAAGAAGGTTTTCTTAGAGAAAGAAGGGAAGAAAATAAGTCTTCTCCTAGTGATTCCCATAGAAATTCTGAATATTTAGAATTTTAAGGATTCCAAACATCCCGACCAAGAAGGCCAACGAATAAAAAAGACATGAAAATGGGGGGAGTAATTAAATTAGAAACATAAGAAATTTATTTAAAACAATGAAATAATAAAGGGAGGAGATGTCCTTCTTCACAATCATCAGACAATCTATTTTTTTTTAAAAAATAATAATAAAATGAATGGAGGGAGTCGAAAGCTGTCATAAGTGTTAATGTTCCTAGTAATGTCTGAAAGTGCTGGCAGAGCCTAACCAGGTTCGAAGAAGCTAGTCTATCAAAGCAGATACTTGGTCATCCTCATTTGGGATGGTTCATCTGTTCCAACTTCTCTATGAAGTTTGGTTCAGGAATTTGTCTACCATCATGTGGAGGTTAAAGTTTGACTGTGATCTATATGACCTGAACATCATCTTAGATCATGTTCATATCGTCTTGCACCCACAACTCCTGAGCACTTTTGATTATAACATACAAAAATTTTATCAGATAGGGAACCACAAATGCTGTATGGCAGCAGTAAACATCCTATTATGCATTCCTTTGAATGAATCTAGAATGAATGCATGCAACAATCATGAGAAAAAGGCTGCATGATAGGTTGATATAGATATTAGAGTATAAAATTCTCTTTGAGTAAATTAAGATGGATATAATACTAATGTAAAAAAATCAATAGAACATGCACATAAAAATATTCCATCCATCTAATTCAGCAAGCAAACAGTATAAGCTTACAAATAGCATGCTAATGACATGATGTGAGAGCAATCATGGCATCTATTACATTTTTTTCCTAATGATATGATTTCTGCAACACTGTAAAGCAACGATCCTGCAACAATTTATGCACAACCAAAATAACAAAAAATTGTATGTTAATTAAGCGATTAGATGTTTCAATCAATCGGATTATACCGGGTGATACTTCTCTATTACTGTAGCTATACAGAGACTAATTAGATGCCTCAAAATATAGCATGCAAGATTAGTTTCTTTTAATATTAGATTATAGTAGCAATATAAAGTAAATAAAATGAGAGAAAATTACTGAGTGAAATGTCTATCTTATAGGCTTTTTCGATTTTGTTCTAATGGTTTATATTCTGAGTTTGACATTGGATAATGCTATATGGGGCTCCTTGGCATGTACATACGAAAAAGGAATCTATAAAACAGTTTTCAGGAGCCGTTGGGATGCATCAGTCTTTCACCTGTGTGATATCTCCCACATTGACATGAAGGTATAAGAATGCAATGTTGCAGAGACAGGATTCACAGGAGATTAGGAGAGGCCGTCCATCTGCAATCTCAAGATTTAAGGATATTAAACCCGATTGAAAGGTGACTTTCAGAATCTCAAATTTCTTTGGACTGCAGGACAAGCAATTACCCATGACTACACCTGGTAATTTCTCTTCTCATCACATCTCCTCAGCTCACTCAACCCATGCATACACATCACAAGATTCTGGAAGGCTAACATTTTCCCGGGCATTTAGGGTTTTACATATCAAATCAACGGAGAGGTAGCTCATGCAAAGGATCAAGAATGGTAGAATACAGAATGAGAACTGAATTGCTCTTGCTTTGGCATCTCTCTAAACCCTACAGTTTTTCCACTCACTCCTTTGTCCACCCTCCTACTTGCATTTGGCATTTCCTAGAGTCCAAACCATGACAAAAATTCATGAAGATTCCACTGTAGATGGTCGCACAGAACCTTTTAGAAATCCTAATCTCAACAGTATGACTTATCCCTAAAGAGGGCACCAATGCTATTTCCTCCACAATTTCAATCTGTCAATGCCCTAACTAGAACGCATCCAATACCCAATACACGCCCCAATGTCCAAAGAATTGAAAGGTTAAAAGAAAAAGAAAAAAAAGGATGAATTAATCACCATTCAGATGGATAAATATAAAATAATTCGTCAATAATAGAGAAAAGGCCACGCAGCGAAGATTCGAGAAAAACCTATCAAGATTTGAGACCAAAAACACAGAAAGATACCTGATGTCCACGCCGCCTTTAACCATATATCTGGACACGTTCTGACTAACCCAGAGATCGGAAGCGGCGGTCGAAGTGCCCAAAATTCCGAGCATGTCGTTGGGGATGCCCACCATCACCTGAATGCCGCTCCCTGCCAGAGCTCGCACCACGGTCGGGTCGGCGTCGAAGAGCTTCACCTTGGAGATCCTGTTCTCCTTCATGAGATCCACAACAATGGAGGGCTGGAGCCGGTGCGACGCCAGCGTCCCCCAGTTCACCCCGATGGCCGCATCCACCATCAAAACCGATCTCTGGATTTGGAGGAACAAATAGAGCACCAGAGCTGAAACCCAGCGGAATGCAGCCATTTCTTCCCCAAATGCTGGATTTCTTAGATCGATTTGATGGATTTTCTCTTCTGAGAACTAGATTTGAATAGAGATTAGAGGGCCCGGGGGAAATTGGAAGGCCTCCGGCGAGTGAGAGAGAGAGAGAGAGTGGTGGTTAGCTAGCAGCGTAACTGATAAAAGGGAAAGTAGAGGAGAGAGAAAACGGGTGCGGGATCATATGTGTGTAGTTCCAGAGAAAGGAGCTTTTGCAATTCTATTTATCTCGAGACACGTGGCATATTCTCGGTTGCTGCGCAGGTGTCCGTGATTTGTAAGAGGTTATGATGGTGGCTGTTAGAATTGGGATTGGGTGGAGGTGGCCATCGTTGCAATGATTTAAAAGAGGCTTTTGAATGGGACAAGGGCATCCTACCTTGGCCTAAATAAATTATATTTAACTTTTGATTTAGCTTTAATTAAGTCGGTCCGGAAGCAGTAACTACTCAGCAGGCATAAGATTTGTTTAACCCTACTTAACATGAGAAAAAACTTAATCACTGATTAAGTTTCTAGCTAATTACCCATCATTTATCTCTTATAATTAATTCAATGCATTTAAGGATTTCATAATGAATCCATGCATCCAACTTGAAGATTCTTAATAGAACGTAATTACTAATTATTATAAAATCGATCCATAAAATCCACGGGTAACCACAGAGACGGTACCAAGTTCGTGTCACTAATTTTTTTAAAAAGGAAAAGAAATAGTTTGAAAAGAACCTCCACCGAGAAGGGGGACTAAAAGGGCTTCACCCTTCGGCTAAAGGCTGTGACGCTCCGCATCCGCGCTCGTTTGCCTTCACCGCGTCATTTCATTTTACGTGATTAGTATTCAATATCATACACCATGTTTTTAACCCGTCCTTGAAAGCAGCTTGCCGGGGCGGTTCGATTGAATAATTTACCGAGTTGTCTTTGTCCCGTTTATTTTTTTTTTTAAACAAACGAACTATGTCACGGCCCAGCGGCACGGCGCGAGGCGGGGACGCGCGCGGGTCAGGTCATGCGCATGCATAGACAGATAGGCGAGGTTATGACAGGCCTAGTCCAAAATGCTGCACAATTTAGCAGAGCCCTCAGGATGGCATAGGGCTAGAGATTACGATAGTATATTGAGAAATAGGCTCTGGCATTATTACGTGCAATAGTGCACGCATAGATCGGACCGATCCTACAAGCAGACATGCTGCCTAGAGAGGCATGCGGACTGGCCATGGCACGGCAACCGAACGGATGGTTAGCATGGGCGTGCACAGGAACGTGTGTGGCCATGCGATGGAGAGCGCAGGCCCCCATACAGGTCAGCGTTGGGAGCTGGGCACGTGCGGCCATGCGCAGGTGCGTGTAGTCGTGTGCGCAGGCCGGCCGGGTGCCAAGCGCAAGCGGGCCGAGCGCGCACAGCAAGCCAGTCTGGCACATGCTAGGTTGCTGGCCTAGCCAGTTTGGAGTGCAGCCAGCTTGGTACATACTAGGTCGGTGGCCTGGCCAGCCTAGCACGCAGCTAGGTCGATGGCCTAGCCAGCCTGGCGCGTGGACGTGGGGCGGACGTGGCAATAGGCTGGCGGACGCTGAGTGGATGAGGAGCGGATGCGTCTGGGACATGAACCGCCCAAGCCATGCAGGCGGCACAGGCGGCACGACTAGTCTGCAAGAGCATGCGCGCGTGCAGAGCCAAGCGTGCGCGCGCCTGGGTGGCCGCATCGATAAGGCTGGCAAACTGGATTTTCGGGCTTCTAAGTTATGTAACATCGTGACGGCTCAAAGTCGGTTTGAGGGGAGGCTAAGGTCGGTTGGGGAGTTTCTTTATAAGGAAAGGTGGACTCAAGGCCAAGGCATTGAAGCTGGGAGAGAACCCAAAGGGACCAGCCAATTGCCAAGGAGTGGGCTGTGTGGTTGGTGGACGGCTTGACCATCAAAGATCAAGGCCGTGCGGAGGTCTAGGCTAGGAGGGTTTGGACCCGGACGGACTAGGCCGATAGCACAGGTGGTGCGTGACGTACGCAGGAGGCGTGCGCAGATGCGAGGTGCCAAGGTCAGTTTCATATGTTTGAGTGAGGTTGGGGCGGGCACATTGTGAGCTCTTTGTAAGGGACAGAGAGGAGTGTGTGTGGGCCTATGGGCAACCTCATTGTATCCAAAGTTATTTAGTGAAATATTCTTTGGTTGGAAAGGCTTTGCTTCCCATATATCTTGTGTATTGGGGGACTTGGCTTAGGGTTTTATTTTATTGTTGTGGAGTCTAGGCTGGTTAGGAGAGGATCTTCTAATGCCACACCGGTAGATACAAGGACCTAGTGGCCATAGGGAGCGCTTGCGCGTGCCGATTGAAAGCCTGGTGACAAGGGGTATTAGAGCCCAGTTTAAGCAAGTTTCAAGCACAAGATATGGTGACGACTACTGATCGTGTGATCCGTTTGAAGGGGATTATGGGCGATCCAAGAGATGGATCAACCATGAATTTGGTAGCTATATGAAAGGAGTTGAGCCTGTAGTTGATCGAGTTGCGGACTTCACACAATCAGTTGATGGAGGCACACAAGAGGCTGATTCTGACCTCGAGCATCGAAATCTGCAACAGCAACGATCATATCTGGCCATGGAGGAGAGATTGGAGCTTCGGATCCATGCTTTGGAGGGGGAGTTGATCTGCCAAAGGCAGGAGGTGCGGAGTCCAGTTAACATGGTCGGCGCTCTGGCAAAGGAAGCGAAGGTTCGGGAACCTAAGGCCTTCGGCGGAGTCAGGAGCGCGACGAAGGTTGAGAACTTTATATGGGATATGGAAGTCTACTTTCAAGCAGCGAAGATCCAGCGGCCGATCAAGTGGATCGGGCCTCGACATATTTAGAGGGCAACACCAAGCTCTAGTGGAGAACCAGACGGCTGAGGATAACTGTGCAGGATGTCCCAGGATCGAGGCATGAGAGATCTTCAAGAGGGAGCTGAAGGGTCAGTTCCTGCCGGGTAACACGGGTTGGGTTGCTCGGGAGAACCTGCGGCAGACAGGGAGCAGGGAGTATGTGGCACAGTTTAGCACGCTACTTTTGGAGGTATCCAACTGACCAAGGAAGATATGCTTTTTAACTTCCTTGCAGGCCTACAGGGATGGGCCCAGGTAGAGCTTCACAAGAAGGAGGTGAAGGATATTCTTTCAGCCTTCGCAGCAGCAAAGGCACTGGTGAACTTTCGTAGCAGTACGACTTTGGATAGCAGTAGCTAGGGCAAGGGCAAGGGCAAGCGCAAGAGTGCGTCATCACCATAAGTCGAGCATGCAAGAAAGAGGGTGTCCAGCATATGCAACAGCAAAACCGAAAGCACAACAAATTTCAGCGGATGCTTTATATAAGGAGGATCACATCTGGCACGGGAGTGTCCAAAGAAGGTGACGATAGTAGCTACTGTCACCATCCAAGAAGACAGGGCATCCGAGAGTTCAAAGGAGGAGCCAGTAGCGAGGATGGCCCTGCTACAGTCCATTAACACTTTGGCTGCGACGAAGCAATGCCAAGGTTTGATGTATGTGAGGGATCGGGTCAACGGGAGGATAGTACAGGCCTTGGTTGACACCAGTGCAATGCACAATTTCGTAAGCCAAAGAGCGGCACACAGATTGGGCCTAGGAGCGCTTTCCAAGCCTTGTTGGGTGAAGCTTGTAAACTCCAAGGAGATGGAGTCTTTCGGCCAAGCGAAGACCACATTGGAGGTGGGCTCATGGCATGGTCGCTGCGGCATGACGGTCCTGCCACTCGACAACTTCGACATAGTGCTAGGCATGGATTTTCTTATCAGTGCCAAGGTTGAGATCATGCCTTATCGAGAGGGAATCCTAATCTAGAGGAGTAGATGTCCTTGTTTCATGCTAGCGGTGGGGCGAGGCAAGACGGCAAAGGGCTGAGGCAGAGTGCCCCACCACCAGACTTGAGGTTGCGTGACGACCTCGCGCCTAGGCAGTGGCGCGTGCACAGTGGGCTTAGGCATGGTGGCCTACGGCAGGAGGCAGTAGGCGGGATGGCTCGACGAGTGGGCTATCCAACCAGGGAGGCATTGGGCGTGCACGTGGCAGGTGGCCGCATTGAGACCCAGAAGACATTGGCCAGAAGGGCCAAGGTGTGCAGCGACGAGGTGCGCTAGGAGGGTGCACGACGCATTAGTATCGAGCCTCGGCATCATTCAACGAGGGCATCATGTTGGCCTAGATGGCAACCCAAGAGGAGGGGTGAATTGGGTTCTTAAAAAAATTAACGTTAAAAATTAATTTTTCAAAGTGAAGGTGCACAAAGAGAATGTAGTGAGTTTGATGCTAAGAATGCAAAGCAGAATATAAAGATAGAGTGAAGGAAGAAGAAATAAGCACGACAAACACAAAGGTTTATCGTGGTTTGGTGTTAGCTATACCTACATCCACTCCCAAGCAAATCTTGGGCACACACTATAATCACCCTGATTAAAGCCGAGTTGTTTTACAAGCTCACAACCCAAACTTATTATTTTACAATGGGATCACAACGAACCCAACCGGTTTTAACAGATTCATCAGCACACAACCTAAATACAAGCTAACCTTAGCTTGCACAAGGCCAACTGCCTCACCTGATTCAATCACTTGATTGAATCAGAAAATAAATGTATCAAGTAAATGATTACAATAATATGAAAGCTCCTTAAATGAGCAAATAGACAATATAAGTAAAAATGAAGATAGAAAAGCCTGATTAGAAGATCTTTGAGGTTGAGCTTTTTTTCTTTTCTTCTTTTCCTCTTCTCTTCTTGGATGATCTTCCTCTGGATTGGATTAAAGCTTTAGAAGAAACGTTGATGCAGAGAAGGGTGAAGAACTAGTGCTCTTGCTTTTCTTCTTCTATTTGATGGAAATCCTTCAGATTTGGATCTTGAATGCTTTCGGATTTCTCTAATTTCTTTTTCAAACACTTGAGATTTAAATCTGAGCTTTCTCTCTTTGATATTTCTCTTCTATTCTTGATTTTTCCTCTTTTTTCTTCTTTTCTTTTCAAATGGTCGGAACCCTCCTTTTATAATCTCCTCTTAATCCATATTTTGATGCAAAATAGTCGTTGAAAGTGCTTATGGATGAGTTTATCATGAGAAAGAAAATAACCGTTGAAGATTATTTGGGAAAATATAGTTGTTGGAGTCGTTTCTGACAATTCTGAAAGTCACCTCCGACAGATTAGAGTCGGCTCTAATCTGGCCTGGGGTTGGCTCTAAATCGATTGCTCAAAATAGAAAGAATCTTTCGTCGCGGAGTTGGCTCTAACTTTTCGTGGGAACGACACATCCCGTGCTAGAGTCGGCTCTAACTTCCTTGGGGTTAACAGTGTCCCGAAAAACATAGTCTCTGTTCTCGGGTTAGAGTCGGCTCTATTTTTCTTGAGTCAGCTTTAATTTCGGATGCAAAAAGGAGGTTCTCTGTATCTCATATTAGAGTCGGCTCTAACTTTCTGAAGTCGGCTCTAAACTATGCCGAATATGCCAAATAGTTTCGATACGCTCCGGAATTGGCTCTAATATTTTTGGAGTCGGCTCTAAAGTCTGAAACTTGACACTTAACATTAGAAATCGATCCAAACTCAATTTTTCTCGAGTTATCAATACTTAACCATTTTAAATTCCTGAAAGACTTTGTCAATATCATTAGTAACATATGAAATATACTCATGGTTTTTGTTAATTATCAAAATTAATAATTGGGTCAACACGTCAAGATTTCAGCAGGGGGAGGATTTGTCACGGCCTTGGCGGAATGGCGAGCAGCGGGGATACGCACAAGCCGGGCCATGCGTATGCACAAACAGACATGCAAGGTTATGGCAGGCCCAGTCGAAATGCTGCACAGTTTGGTAGAGGGTTGAAAGCCCCGACAGTATATTGAGAGATAGGTTCTGGCATCACTACGCATGATAGGTGCGCACACAGGCCGAGCCGATTCTACGGACACGCTGTCTAGGGAAGCACGAGGATTGGCCATGGCACGACGATAGGCTAGCGGACGTGTGGCGGATGCGGTGATAGGCTGGTGGATGCGGCGATAGGTTGGCAAACGCATGGAGGATGCTGAGTGGACGAGGGGCAGGCACGTCTGGGACATGGAGCGCCCAGGCCGTGCAGGCAGCATGGCCGGTGTCTGCGCGCGCACCTGGGCGGCCGGCATGGATAAGGCTGGCAAATTGGATTTTTGGGCTTCTAAGTTATCCTAACGTCCGTGACAGCTCAAAGTCGGTTTGAGGGGAGGCTAAGGTTGGTTGGGGAGTTTCTTTATAAGGAAAGGCGGACTCAAGGCCAAGGCATTGAATTTAGGAGAGAACCTGAAGGGACGAGCCAATTGCCAAGGAGTGGGTGGTGAGGTTGGTGGATGGCTTGACCAGCAAAGATCAAGGCCATGCAGAGGTCTAGGTTAGGCGGGCTTGGACGCGGACAAGACTAGGCCGATATGCACAAGTGGTGCGCGGCGTGCGCAAGAGGCGTGTGCAGGTGCGAGGCGCCAAGGTTAATTTTATGTGTTTGAGTGAGGTTGGGGCGGGCACATTATGAGCTCTTTGTAAGGGAAAGAGAGGAGTGTGTGTATGGCCTACGGGCTATTGGGTAAATAGGCTAATAAGGCCTAAATAGGCTAATAGGCCTGAATACCCTAATGGGCCTTGAAAGCCCATCACCTCCCTTTAGTGTGTGAATGAGAAATTATGACGACATTTAGTCCCGCATTGGAAAAAACAAGAAAGGAAGGTTCACATATATAGAAACATCTTCCTTGAAGTTTAAGTTCCTTAGGCTCACCATTAGTGGAGAGCTTGAGGGTGCACGCACGTGTGCGAAGGGCTTTGCACTTCGCATGCGCATCATCGCGAGGGGCTTGAGGGGCTTTAAATTTTTTCTAGATCATAAGGATCCGATGGTGGAGACTGATCAGATCAAGATAAGGGGTGAGATCAATTGACCGTTGATTATCGGATCAGGATCAAAACTGATCATTGATTGATCGAATGAAGGGTCGAGATGCGGTGATCAAATCACGACCGCGATTGTGATCCAACGGTTCATACTCGTCAGTTGATCGGTTAACAGGACCATTGGTGATAAGGCGCTCGTCAGATCCTACGGTTGATGATAAGGCAGCCGTCGATCATACGGTTGGAAATAAGGCATCGCTCTAATCAAGCCGTTATGATAAGTGATCTTGAAACGACGTATCAAAGCCATACAACCGCCTATCTAATAATGTGATCATCAGATCACGATGATGAAAAGGCATATCGGAACATGGATTGGCTTATTTGATCGGGTGATCTTCAGATCACGGCCATGGATCGGCTTATCATATCATGTAAAGGCTTATTGATCTGACCGTTGATCGGATCCGATCAATCTAACGGTACAGATTAATTCCAAAGGGTTGCTTCCAAGGGGCATCTAAAACCTATAAATAGGACCCTAAACCCAAGCATTTTCATTCAATCCAATCCATTCCGAATTGAGTTCAATCTGAATCAATTCTAGTTCTTTCCTCTCTTAGGCATTTGCATACTTTCCTTAGGGTAATATAGCAATAGTGCATTAAAAAGAGAGTAGCATTCTTGGTTCGAAATTTTTGGTGAATTGTAGTGCTGCTTTCATCAAAAGGAGACTGTTGTATCCTGAGAGACAATCGTCATACTGACCGTAAGCACCATTGCGGGATGAAATTATCTTAAGGATATAGAGTATAACTCTAGCCTCAGTCTTATCAATTAGGTAGCCACCATCTATCACCCAACACGGGCAACCTCATTGTATCCAAAGTTATTTAGTGAAATATTCTTTGGTTGGGAAGGCTTTGCTTCCATATATCTTGTGTATTGGAGGACTTCGCTTGGGGTTTTATTTTATTGTTGTGGGGTCTAAGCTTGTTAGGAGATGGATCTTCTAACGCCATCACCGGTAGATGCAAGGACCTAGTAGCCATAGGGAGTGCTTGTGCATGATGATTTAAAGCCCGGTGACAGCTACTCTTATGCGAAGGCAATCCAACGGATCAAAAGCTAGGTACCCTAAAGCATTGAAAGCCCGGTGACAACTACTCTTATGCGAAGGCAATCCAACGGATCAAAAGCAAGGTACCCTAAAGGGGTGAAGCATCCTTTAAAGACCATCATCATCCAGCAAGATGCTGTGCAATAAAGGAGGTAATCCAATTAGCCATTTTGTTCACTTTTCGATAGACATGGCGGACTGAAACTGCCATCGAACTTGAAAGCCTTCCGATGGCGCATCATAGAGGTCTGATTTATCCTGAATCTAGCTAATGACTATCGAAAAATCCCCTTCGATGATAATCCTCTTAGCTCATATCCATTGGATCGCTCAGTACTGGGAAAGAAGGTGTTGATGCTTGATCACCAGAAAGATAGAAAAATTTTCCTTGTGCTAGATCCCCAGCGGAAGGAAGAATCCAAAAAAGTCCCCCCCTCCCTGAATTCCAGCCCATTTTATACCTCTTGAATTTCCAAAGAAAAGACCGCTCCCTAGCTTTCGTCATCATGCCATCAGCTTCAAATCATATTTCCCTTTCTTTTTCTTTTTCTTATCGAATGAGATTAATGTGTAAGATTAGCGTATAAAATTAGCGGTCAGCCATAGCGAGGGCTTTCCACGTGATAGTTTACGGTAAATCAACGCCAGAGGCATTGAGGGACTTGCCTTGGAAGTCAAGGATCGCAATGATGGGTTTCGATCTTCCCCAGGGAATGTCAGAGTTAGTGGAAAGTTCTGACTCTAAAATAGGTGCTCAGTATCTCCTTTATTTGAGCTTTTGATGAATGGTGACGTTTTGGCATTTGTCTTATCCAAGCCATTTAAAGCGCTATGATGCTTGATAATTCTTGGGCTCTGTTCCAGACACGACAGCTTGTAGCGCAAAGCAGGGGGACGTCCAGGACCGGAAAGTCGCCCAAGACCTGGGGGCCATCTTTGACCGGAAGGCCGCCCAGACCCTGGAGGCCGCCCAAAAGTTGGGGACCGTCCAGACCTTAGGGGTCGTCCAGGACCTGGGGCCGTCTAGGACCTAGGGGTCGCCCAGACCCTGGGGGCCGCCCAGGACCTAGGGGCCGCTTAGGACTGGGAGGCCGCCCAGACCCTGGAGGCCACCTAAAAGTCGGGGACCGTCCAGACCTTAGGGGCCACCCAGGACCTGGGGGCCGCCCAGGACCGGGAGGCCGCCCGGACCTGGAGGCCATCCAGGACCGGAGGCCGCCCAGACCCTGGAAGCCGCCCAGGAGTCGGGGGACTGTCCAGACCTTAGGGGTCGTCCAGGACCTGGGGGCCGTCTAGGACCTAGGGGCCACCCAGGACCTAGGGGCCGCTCAGGACTGGGAGGCCACCCAGACCCTGGAGGCCGCCCAGGAGTCGGGGGACCATCCAAACCTGGAAGGCCACCCAGACCCGGGAGGCCGCCCAAAAGTCAGGGACCATCCAGACCTTAGGGGTCGTCCAGGACCTGGGGGCCGCCCAGACCCTGGGGGCCGCCCAGAACCTAGGGGCGACTCAGACTGGAGGCCGCCCAGACCCTGGAGGCCGCCCAGGAATCGGGGGACCGTCCAGACCTTAGGGGCCATCCAGGACCTGGGGCCGTCCAGGACCTAGGGGCCGCCCAGACCCTGGAGGCCGCTCAGATTTTGGGGGCCACCCTTGACCAGAGTCCTACGTCGGGGGTTCCAACGTGTTCCCCGCGGACCGATTGTGTCTCGACTTGTATTTTATTTCTTGACTATATCATATGCCCCCTCGCCCCTGTCCCTTGTGCTCAGCCGCATCGCACGTGCAGAAGGGGGAGGGGCGAAAACCAAATTTGAATTTGTAAATATCACAGATTGACGTTTCGAAAAAAAAAAGAGAAAACGAAGGTACGTATCCCTAAGAGGATAGCGCCTTTTCGTCTGTCCAGCTCCACTCAAGGGTCGCTGCATGGTTTTGTGGCGCTCGAGGGGTTATGCTCAGAAAAAATATATATGTATATATATAGAAAAAAGGGGTCTATCCTCTCTATCTCTTCGCCTCTTATTTTTGTCACGTCTTCTTATCTTCATTCTTTCAAGCCCAAGTTAGTTGACCTTTCTTTCTCCTTTTTCTTCTTATGGATCCTCGTCGAGACGGGAAAGGCAAGAGCCCTCTGATCGAGCCCTTCCGCGAGGAGATTATCCAGGCACGCCGTCAAGCTCTCGGAGGCATGACCATTCAAGGGGATCAACCAGCCCCACGGCTAGCGTCTAGGGCATTACCCCAATCCCCTAGGGTTTCCTCCTCGTCCACCAGCCATGAGGTAGGTCTTTCGGTAGCCATCCCTAAGTCCGCCGTCCAACAGAGATTGCTTCAATCACGTCCCCTCAGGATCTTAGGAATCTTAGGACCTGATTTGAGATCCCTAGCAATATTCGCCTTTCTGTTCCCCTCCCCGAGGATAAGGTCACTCTCGCGCAGCCGAGGAAGGTCGCGCTGTATGAAGAGTTTTTCAAATGTGGCCTTTGACTGCCTTTGCATCCCTTCTTCATAAATTTGTTAAATAGATACCATCTCATCCCGGCATAGCTTACCCCTAATTCCATCGGCATCGTCTTTTCATTTTTAGTGCTTGTTACTTCCATGGGGCTCCCGCCCGACTCTCCCTATTTAGGGCTTTGTATAGGATTCGGAACCCCATAAGGGACGGGTGGTGGAGTTTTGCATCTAGGCCCAGGAGAGTCCTAGGGCTCAACCTCCCTTCCAAAATCAAGGGGTGAAAGTCGCAGTTTTTTTACGCTCATCTAGAGGGGATGGATGTGAACTGGGGAGTTCCCGATACCAGCTCCAATCAGAACTCGACCATCGAGGAGAGAGATCAGGAGTTGTTTAATACCCTGGTATCCACCGTCGTGCCCCCTAGTAAGGAACTATTATCGGAGGATAACCTTCGGGAGATTGCGTTTATGCCGGTGTCGCTGCCTACAGCGCCCGGTGAGCTTCGAAGAGTTTTATTTTTATTATCACTATTTTTCCCCCTTTCCTTTTTTCCTATTTCTTTCTTTTGGGGTATCTCGTACTTGAGTACGTGTATGAAAATGGATTTTAGCGCACATCTTTTACTTACACGTGGCATCTCTAGGGCGCTTTTTTGATTAACTTTGGATTTTTGATTTTGCAGTGATGAAGTTCTCTCAGGATGCAATAATATCAAGCCTCCGGAAGAGGAAAGGAAATGCCCATGGTGCGATTAGGGCCGGGCCAAAAAGGCCCCGCCAGAGGGAGCCGGGGCACTCGACCCCGCCTCTGGCAAGTCTTCCTGAGGCAATATTGGTGGAGGAGGATGAGGGAGAGGAGAGCCTCCCCGCCGGGATACCTATTAGGGGTCTCCCTGAGGAAGGCCCATCGGGGACCGCCTCCCCTCCCGCCATAGATATTGGGGAGCCTTCCGGGAGCAAAGGGTTAGTGGAGATCCGTCCGCCAGTTCCGCAGTCGCCAGAAGGAGCAGGTGTTTCCGCTCCTCCTGACATCTCGAAAGATCCGACCCAACCCTCGGAGATGCCCAGTTAGGGCATGGCGTACAGAGCCGTCTATCGAAAACGGTTCTTAAACTCTCGGTTTTGCCCGGTTTCAAGCCAAAATGAGGGGCCTGCCCCTGGAGGAATCTTTTGATACGATGTTCACAGCTGCGCTCCAGGTAAAATCATGGTTTCCCTCCTTTCTTTCTTTTCCTGATTACAGAATTCCCGCACTCATCAATTATTTTCTGATTTTTAACAATAATAATTTTTTCTAACGTAGTTATCCAACGGCCTTTTCGTACTCCGCGAGGATCTAGTGAATGCCAAGTCCAACAACGAGGGCCTGAAGAAAGAATTATCGGAAGTAAAGGCTTGAGAGTTGAAGGCATTGCTTGACCTTCAGGCCGTTCGGAAGGACAACCGCGCGTGGCGGGAGAGAGCCGAGAAGGAGCTGTAGACCCTGGACGTGAAGCTATCTGAAACCAGGGCGAAGCTGCTACTAGCTGAGGAAAAATTGAAAGAAGCCATTCTCAAATTAGAATATATCAAAAACCGGGCTGACTACGCGGAGGCGGCGGCCCTTGATGCCGCGGAGAAGTTGGCCTTGGCTGAGAAGGAAACGAAGGAAGCCCTGGATAAGATGGCTATAACGGAGACAAAGGCTCAAGAGAGGGTGACCGCGGCCGAGGCTAGGGTTCGGGAGGCCATCGAGGAATACAAAAGTTCCCCCGACTTTGCCTCGGAATTTGCGAGGCTGTTATGGACGCCTTTGTCCAAGGCTTCGAGAGGTGCAAAAGGAGGTTGTCCCGACATTTCAAACTAGAAGACCTTGATCGTTTCTAGCCTGCCGACGATGAGGAAGATTCCAATGCTGAGGCTGAAGACACCACCGATGAGGCAGTGATAGCGGAAGAACCTACTGCCCAGGCGACTGCAGTTGAAGAGTCGAATGCTGAGCCGGCTACTAGGGATGAGCGTTCCAGGAATCAATAGGGATGCGGCCATGTCAGACTGTATCTCTTCTCCTGTTTCCTCTCTTTTCTTCTTCTTTTTTTTTTTTGAAGTTTTGTAACAGTTTGACTTTTAAATGAATGGGTGTCGATTCTTCGTTCCTGTTTGTTTGTTACTGCAGTCGATTGGCTTATGATATTTAACCATTATACATATAAGAAGTAAAGGGACTCATCTCCCCCCTCCGGCCCTTCGAGGTTTAATCCATAGATCAGCGTTACGCATTCCTTAGGACTGTGGAGCCATCGAGTTCTTTTGAAGAATTATCTCGGGGGTAGTCGGATACTAGCCCGAGAGTTCGACTCGAGGCCGCCTAGGCCTTGGACTTGAACCTCCTCAGGGGTGTGCAACACCGGCCTGGGGGTGTCCGTAGGACCATGGGGCCGTCAAGTTCCTTTTGAAGAATTGTCTCGGGGGTAGTCGGATACTAGCCCAAGAGTTCGACTCGAGGCCGCCTAGGCCTTGGACTTGAACCTCCTCAGGGGTGTGCAACACGGCCTGGGGGTGTCCGTAGGACCGTGGGGCCATCGAGTTCCTTTTGAATAATTATCTCGGGGGTAGTCGGATACTAGCCCGAGAGTTCGACTCGAGGCCGCCTAGGCCTTGGACTTGAACCTCATCAGGGGTGTGCAACACCGGCCTGGGGGTGTCCGTAGGACCGTCGGGCCGTCGAGTTCCTTTTGAAGAATTATCTCGGGGGTAGTCAGATACTAGCCCGAGAGTTCGACTCGAGGCCGCCTAGGCCTTGGACTTGAACCTCCTCAGGGGTGTGCAACACCGGCCTGGGGGCGTCCGTAGGACCATAGGGCCGTCGAGTTCCTTTTGAAGAATTATCTCGGGGGTAGTCGGATACTAGCCCGAGAGTTCGACTCAAGGCCGCCTAGGCCTTGGACTTGAACCTCCTCAGGGGTGTGCAACACCGGCCTGGGGGTGTCCGTAGGACCGTAGGGCCGTCGAGTTCCTTTTGAAGAATTATCTCGGGGGTAGTCGGATACTAGCCCGAGAGTTCGACTCGAGGCCGCCTAGGCCTTGGACTTAAACCTCCTAGGGGTGTGCAACACCGGCCTAGGGGTGTCCGTAGGACCATGGGGCGTTGAGTTCCTTTTGAAGAATTATCTCGAGGGTAGTCGGATACTAGCCCGAGAGTTCGACTCGAGGCCGCCTAGGCCTTGGACTTGAACCTCTCAGGGTGTGCAACACCAGCCTGGGGGTGTCCTTAGGACCGTAGGGCTGTCGAGTTCCTTTTGAAGAATTATATACAAGGAATCTTTGGAAGTGTACATTTATTGACTCCTTAAGTAAATACACCTATTACATTATTGATGGTATTGCCGGAGATTGCCCATGTTCCACGTTCGGGGGATTGGTTGTCCACTTAAGTCTTTGAGTCGGTATGCTCCACGATGAAGGACCTCAGCGACTCGGTAGGGCCCTTCCAATTCGGGGACAACTTGCCCCCTTCCGCCGGTTTAGATATTTCAGCTCTCCTGAGGACCAAGTCTCCCTGGCGGAAACTTTTCGGGCGGACGTGAGCGTTATAATATCTCGCTACCCGTTGTTGGTAGGCCGCCATCCTGACTTGAGCTCAGTCCCTTACTTCGTCAATGAGGTCGAGACTGGCTCTTAAATTGGAGAGATTGTTAGCTTCATCATACGACTCCACCCTAATACTAGGCAGGCCAATCTCGATAGGGATAACAGCCTCGGAGCCGAAAACCAGTTGAAAGGTGTTTCTCCTGTTGGCGTCCTGGGAGTCGTGTGATAGGCCCAGAGCACGCTCGGGAGTTCTTCCACCCATCTTCCCTTAGATGTGTCCAGTCTGGCTCTCAGCCCTCGTAGTATATACGATTCGTGACCTTGGCTTCTCCATTGGACTGCGGATAGCCGACAGAGGTGAATCGATGATGATGCCGAAGTCAGCGCAGAAGACTTTGAAGGCAGTATTATCGAACTGCCGGCCATTGTCAGTGACAAAGGTATGAGGTATGCCGAATCGACAGATGATAGATTTCCAGAGAAAGGCTTTGACCTTGGCTTCAGTGATACGGGCGAGTGCCTCAACCTCAACCCACTTAGTGAAATAATCAATGCTACAAGCAGGAATTTCCGCTACCCTGACACCGTGGGAAGGGGCCGAGGATGTCCATGATCCATTGGGCAAAAGGCCATGGGGCAAAGAGAGGACTCAACAAGGAAGCCGGCTGCCGCTGAATACAAGCGTACCGCTGACATTGGTCACATCTCTTCACTAGCTCAGTAGCATCCTCCTGCATGGTTAGCCAATAATATCCTTGTCGGAGAGCTTTACGTGCCAGAGATCTGCCCCCGCATGATTTCCGCATATGCCTTCATGAATCTCTCTGAGAATATAATCCGTGTCCGTTGGGCCGACGCATTTGAGAAAAGGCTGGGAAAAGATCTCTTGTAGAGTCGGCCGTCCAACAAATAAATTTGGAAGCTCTCCGTTTAAGCAGCTTGGCTTCTTCATGACCAGCCGGAAGGACGTCGTCTTTCAAGTATTGGACATAGGCGTCCATCCATGTTTCCTCCTGTGTAACTGGCAGAGCTTCTTCCATGGCTTGATACTAGGCACCTCCAGGTACTCAACATAAGTTTTGCCCATGGCGCTATCCGCTGATGTGGCGAGCCGGGCCAACATATCGGCCCTGGCATTCTCTCCTCTCGGGATGTAACTGATGGTGAAGCGATCCAGTAAGGGGATTAATAGATTCACCTTGCTTAGATACCGAGACATAATAGGATCTCTAGCCTCGTACTCCCCGGCCACTTGAGTAGAAATGAGTTGTGAGTCAGTAAAAGCTCGGAGACGCTTGATTCCCAGCCCATGCGCCAGTTTAATTCCGGCTAACAAGGCTTCATACTCAGCTTGATTGTTAGTGGCTTCAAAGAGGAAACAGAGAGCATACTCCAACACTAGGCCCTCCGGGTTGGCAAGGATAAGGCCGGCTCCACTTCCCTAGGAGTTAGAGGCCCCATCGACATGGAGGATCCACGCCTCATCATTCTCCTCGCCGGCACCTGAAGGAATTTGGGGGAATCTTCTTGATGTTTCTTAGACCAAGTACACTCCACCAAGAAATCGGCTAAGACTTGGGATTTTAGTGCTGCCCAGGGCTGGAAGGATAAGTAGAACTCCCCTAACTTGATGGCCCACTTAGCCAATCGGCCAAATGTGTCAGGACGGGACAAAATGGTTCTGAGGGGCTGATCAGTGAGTACAATTATAGGATGAGCCTGAAAATATGGCCTGAGCCGCCGGGCGGAGATAACCAAAGCGAAAATAACCTTCTCCATTTTGGAATACCTTTCTTCCACGCCATGGAGTACTTTGCTAGTATAATATACAGGTCTCTGAATGGCTTGGTCGTCGATGCGCACCAAAATGGAGCTGACGACCTCTGAGGAAGTTGCAAGATAAAGGAAGAGCTTCTCTCCTTCCTTAGGTTTAGACAACAGGGGTGGCATAGATAAGAATTCCTTAAGCTCACAAAAGCTCACTGACAATCCTCCGTCCATTCAAAACCGTCTGCCCTGCGTAAAACTTTGAAGAAAGGTAGACACTTCTTCGCCGATCTTGACAAAAATTGGCTCAACGCTGCCACCCTTCCGGTAAGCTGTTGTACCTCCTTCTTACATGTTGGTGGCTTCATATCAAGAATGGCATGAATCTTCTCCGGGTTTGCCTCAATTCCTGCTGGGTCACCAGAAAACCCAAGAATTTTCCTGCAGTAACTCCAAACGTGCACTTGCGCGGATTAAGCTTAATTCTATGGAGCCGGAGGTTATGGAAAGTTTCCTCCAGATCAGTGATATGATTGGCGGCACAAGTGCTCTTCGTCAGCATATCGTCCATATACACCTCCATATTACGGCCGAGCTGACCTTTGAAAACTTTATTCATTAGCCTTTGGTAGGTGGCTCCAGCATTTTTTAATCCAAAGGGCATTACTTTGTAACAATAAATGCCCTTCTCAGTAACAAAAGAGGTATGTTCTTCGTCTGAGGGGTTCATATTTATCTGATTATACCCCAAAAAGGCATCCATGAAACTAAGAAGTTCGTAGCCGGAAGTAGAATCCACCAACTGGTCGATCCGCGGCAATGGAAAACTATCTTTAGGACAGGCTTTGTTAAGATGGTGTAGTCAATGCAGATTCTCCATCCCCCACTGGTCTTCGGACCATGACCACATTAGCTAGCCAGTCAGGGTATTGTGCCTCTCGAATATGGCCGGCCATGAGCAATTTGTCTACTTCTTCATCTATAGTTCTTGTCATTCAGGAGCAAAACTCCTTTTTTTCTGACGGACTGGCCGGCATTCTGGGTTGATATTAAGCCGATGAGTGATCACCTCCGGGGGAATCCCAACCATGTCTGTCACTTTCCAAGCAAAGATATCCGCATTCGGTTGCAGGAAGGTTAGGAGCTGACTCCGGGCTTCAGGAGAGAGGAGTTCGCCAATTTGCATAATCTTGTCCGGGTCGCCCCCTAAGGGGCAAGACACCAAACGCTCCGCCGTTCCCCCCTCCGCTTGGTCTCCCTGGGGTCGAATGACTCGGTAGCCGGGGGAACCATGACCGTCTGAGGACTGGGAGCCAGATGATAACAGGGTCTGACCGAGTCTATCTCCCCACGCATCTCGCCAATTCCTTGGTTGGTAGGGAATTGCACCAGTAGACGTTTAGTGGATATAACCGCGTCTACCATATTTAATCCAGGACGGCCAAGAATGGCATTATATGCTAGGGGTACCCGGGCTACCAAGAAGTCCAACATCACCGTGCTCTGACGCGGCGGCGACCCTGTCGTAGCGGGTAGGGTGATTTCGCCCTCCACCTGTATAGAATCTCCTGTAAAGCCAACCAAGGAACAGCCACAGGTCGAAGAGAGTTGATAGATAGACCCATTCGAAGAAATGCATCATAGGTAAGCACGTTGGCGAAGCTCCCGCTATCTATTAAAATCCTTCTTACAGGATGCTTAGTGACCGTCATAGAGACGACGACGCTATCATCTTTTACAACACTTCCAGCAGTCATATCTCCCCTAGAAGGGGTTACATCTTCTAACTCTCCCTCTCCTCTCGGCCTCTTATGAAGTGATGTTCCACCACGGGCGATCATTCCCACCATTCGCTCCGTAGGGGCATTGTCGATGTTGGCCTGAGGCGGAGGAGGGCCCATCAAAGCTGGCACAGGTGGAATCTCCTTCTTCTGGATATACTGCCCCAGGTATCCCCTTTGTATAAGCTCTTCAATGGCCTGCTTCAGATTGCGGCACTCTTCAGTGTCGTGGCCGTAATCTCTATGGAAACGGTAGTAGCGGCTTCTATCACACGCAGCACCTTTCTTCAAGGGAGGTGGGCGCCGCAGATAAGGCTCATTTTCAATCTCCATGAGGATATGGGCCCGGGTGCAAGGAGAGGTGTAAGATGATCTTCTCTGGGGGCCAAGCATTTGCGGCGGTCAGCTGGTCGGCGCAAGGATTCAGACTTCTTGGGAGAGGGCCCGCTTGACTCCGGGCGAGCTGGCCTCTTCCCAGTCCTTCCTTCGATGCCCCTTCTCGATGAATCGGCCTCGTCGGCGCGGATGTACTTCTGCGCCCAACTCAAGAGGTCAGCATAAGAGCTGGAGGCCTTTTGTCCAAAGAGTAGGTGAAACAGGAGGGACGGAGCCCCCGCTTCAGGGCCAGAGTAGCCACAGCATCGTCGAGGTGATAGACTTCCAGAGCCACCACCTTGAATCGGGTTATAAAGTCCTTCAGAGATTCTCCATCTTGCTACTGCACAGAGAACAAGCTGTCCGCCACTCGGGGAATCTTTCGACAAGCATCAAAATGAGCTAGAAAAGATCTTTCTAGTTGTCGGAAGGAGTCAATGCTGCGCGCAGGCAGACGAGAATACCAGGCATGGGCGGCCTTTCGGAGTGTGGCTGGAAAAGCAATACATAAGAGGGCATCAGTCACCCCTTGAACCTGCATAATAGCTTTATAACTTTCCAGATGATCCAGAGGGTCGGTGGTGCCATCATAAGGGTCAAGTTGAGGGAAACGGAACCTCCTAGGAATAGGTTCCTCCATAATTTGCTGGGTAAGAGGAGGACGGGTGTCGTAATCCGACCCCAGCTGATTATTGATTCTTTGGCTAAGTTCTTCCAACCTCCGGTCTTGTTCATCGAGGCGCCTCTCCATCTGATCAGCCATCTTTCCTCCAGCTAGCTCAGGGGAAGAAGATGAAGACTGGCGACACCACTGGTGGTGCTCCCTCTGTGGCTCCTTACCCCGTCGCCGCCTGGCAGGTGGACTACCGGAGGAGCGGGTAAGGGAGCGCGATCCACCCCGGGAGCCTTGAGAATGAAACGTCGCTGAGGCATAGGGGTGGAGAGGCCTTGTAGGAGGGGATCTTCCCCGGGTAGATTGCCGGCTAACAGGGGTGGCCGACCTAGAATGCAAAGGTGTCTCGAACCGCCGTTTGGCTTCTCTGGAATGTTGCTCCTGCAGTTGCTGGACCATCCCAACAAGGGTTTGAACTTGCTGTGTGAGGGTGGCCAACTGATCTTGGGAGTAACTGATACCAATGGTGGTAAGGAAGCAGCAGGAGGGCTTGGCCGGACCAGCTCGGTCGGGTCAGGGGTTCCCTCAATCCGATCAGGAGATGAGAGATGCCCCCCAACCCCTGGGAAAGGTCTTCCTCGGAGATCTAGCCTTCATGTTGGAAGGATAAGAGCTGTTTGAAGGAGTCGAAGGCTCGCCCCCCTTTCTGGCGCGCCAATCTGTTGATGCTTGATCACCAGAAAGATAAAAAATTTCCTTGTGCTAGATCCCCAATGGAAGGAAGAATCCAAAAAGTCCCCCCCTCCTGAATTCCAGCCCCTTTTATACCTCTTGAATTTCCAAAGAAAAGACCGCTCCCTAGCTTTCGTCATCATGCCATCAGCTTCAAATCATATTTCCCTTTCTTTTTCTTTTTCTTATCGAATGAGATTAATGTGTAAGATTAGCATATAAAATTAGTGGTCAGCCATAGCGAGGGCTTGCCACGTGATAGTTTACGATAAATCAATGCCAGAGGCATTGAGGGACTTGCCTTGAAGTCAAGGATCGCCATGATGGGTTTCGATCTTCCCCAGGGAATGTCAGAGTTAGTGGAAAGTTCTGACTCTAAAATAGGTGCTCAGTATCTCCTTTATTTGAGCTTTTCGATGAATGGTGACGTTTTGGCATTTGTCTTATCCAAGCCATTTAAAGCGCTATGATGCTTGATAATTCTTGGGCTCTGTTCCAGACACGACAGCTTGTAGCGCAAAGCAGGGGGACGTCCAGGACCGGAAGTCGCCCAGGACCTGGGGGCCATCTTTGACCGGAAGGCCGCCCAACCCTGGAGGTCGCCCAAAAGTGGGGACCGTCCAGACCTTAGGGGCCGTCCAGGACCTAGGGGCCGCCCAGACCTTGGGGGCCGCCCAGGACCTAGGGGCCGCTCAGGACTGGGAGGCCGTCGAGACCCTGGAGGCCACCCAAAAGTCGGGACCGTCCAGACCTTAGGGGCCGCCCAGGACCGGAAGGCCGCCGGACCTAGAGGCCGCCCTGGACCGGGAGGCCGCCTAGACCCTGGAGGCCGCCCAGGAGTCGGGGGACCGTCCAGACCTTAGGGGCCGTCCAGGACCTGGGGGCCGTCCAGGACCTAGGGGCCGCTCAGGACTGGGAGGCCGCCCAGACCCTGGAGGCCGCCCAGGAGTCGGGGGACGGTCCAGACCCGGAAGGCCCAGACCCGGGAGGCCGCCCAAAAGTCGGGGACCGTCCAGACCTTAGGGTCGTCCAGGACCTGGGGGCCGTCCAGGACCTAGGGGCCGCCCAGACCCTGGGGGCCGCCAAGACCTAGGGGCCACTCAGGACCGGAGGCCGTCTAGACCCTGGAGGCCGCCTAGGAATCGGGGGACCGTCCAGACCCGGAAGGCCGCCCAGACCCTGGAGGCCACCCAAAAGTCGGGGACCGTCCAGACCTTAGGGGCCGTCCAGGACCTGGGGGCCGTCCAGAACCTAGGCCGCTCAGAGTTTGGGGGCCACCCTTGACAGGGTCCTACGTCGGGGGTTCCAACGTGTTCCCTGCGGACCGATTGTGTCTCGACCTGTATTTTATTTCTTGACTATATCAGAAGGCTTGTGAAAAAAGGTTCTTCAGGCTGTCAGAAGTCTTTTCTCATCATTCCGAATGGCATATCCTTCTCTGTCAATCGTACCTTGGATACTATCGTCAAAGTTTACCTTGATAAACTTTAGAGGAGGAAGCTTTCAGAAGATGTAAATCGTCCTGAAGGCTGCTGTCGAAGCAGCATGAAAGTCACAGGAATCTGGGATAGTCAAAAGTGATACCATATCAAAATAACGATGCTTTACCATTAAGCATTTAGTGTTTTGGAGCATCCGATAGATCGAAATAGTCTCAATCTTAAAAATTATCATATTTTTGAATAGTCAAATTTGATGAACAAAATAGACCGCATAACCGGCCTTCTAAGTTAGACCTGATAAAGATATCGAAAGAAAGGACAGTCCCGCTCGCCATCACCTCGAAGCTCTCTGTCCCACATGAAATCCAGCGAGCGTGGTAAATTCGAGGACCATCCGGTTGAGAGCCCGGCAAGTTGCAGCTCTTTTATTTTTGCCGCTGCTGGGGTCCATTGTGTACTGACTCCGGAAGTCTCTGATGCTGCGGATTTTAACAGAAGATTCCACCGCCAAAGCATATAAAAAAAAGTGTGTGCATCGACGCAACTTTCAGATGGGGGGTTCGGGGCGTGCTGAATTTTAGTACAAATATGATACAGTTTATACCGTAAAGAATTCGGTCCAATACCATAAAGAAATAATGGATGATGCATGCTATTGATGTCTAAAATGGATTCCTGAGTATCCAACTAACGAGGAAGGATACTTCCAATCAATTTATTCATGAACTCCTGTAAGAGAAAGAAAAAATTTTAAAAATTCTTTTAATTAAGACTGTTCAGCTATCACCTTTTAGTCAACCAATAGGCTGTTGATAAATAATTTTAAATAGAAAAAATAACGTTTGCAAGCATTGGCGAGCATGCCCACGTGTTCTCGCAAGTTCGCAAATATTGAGTGAGCGTTTTGCTTGCCAACGTCAGTGAACGGTCACAAACATCTCAAATATTTTATTTTCTAAACTTTTTTTTTTTTATTTGCATGATTTAAAGCTAACGGTTATCATGCCTTAGCCATTATGAGCTGAGCTGTTGCGGATTTTCTGAGCTAAAGCCTATAAATAAGCAAGGATTTATGATTGAGTGATGATTCATCAAGTTTGAATCTTATTCTTATGCTAATGAATTATTTTTTTATTACAGTAATTTTTTTTTGAGCATTTAAAGAGTCGTTGAGTTGCACCTCTATGTATCATGTTCGTGTTCGTGGTAGAAAGTTTGAATCAAACTAGATCATTGTATCTTGAAGATAAATGCCTAAAATATGCACAAAGGAATGAAAACTAGTCATTAGGATAATATCTTACGCCTTGGTCAGGCACGGTTCTTATCTTCTTTTGATTTTAAATTCTTTATGCATTTAAATTTCTAGAATAAATTTTCTAGGAAGGAGTTTAGTAAAAATAAAAATTTTTCAACTAGTTTTCTTCTTCACTATAAATTGTTAGAATTTTTATTGTAATTTATTGAAAAAATTCCTACTCTTGAATCGATTCAAAAATCTTAGAAATTATTTTTGAGAGAGAAAAAAAAAGTGGTCTTGAATTTAAAATTTAAGATTCAAACTTAAAATTTTAAATTCAGATTTAAAATTTAAAATTCAAACTAGAAATTTAAAATTCAAAATTCAAATATGAAATATGAAATTTAAAATTCAAATTTGAAAATTCAAATTTAAATTTAAAAAATATTTAAAAAAATTAAAACTAAATTCAAATTTAAATTATTTGAGCTTAGTGGCAAGTAGTTTCTAGATTTAAATTTTAAATTTAAATTTTAAATCTAAAAATATCTAAAAAACCACTAATTCAAAAACTTAAACTATAAGGCTAAACCTTAAACTTTTTTTTAATCCAGAACATTCCATATTTGCATTAAAAAAAATTTGAATCAATATATATATGAAGATGCATGAATCAATTTATGTTTGATTCATCCATGGATAGTCGACTTTAAATTTTTGAATATATTTTTTATTTTGTATCAAATTTGTACTTTCAAAAATATTAATATAAGTGATTAAAGAAAAAAAATCTGCAAATGCATCATGATTCTATCAAATTATACTGATATATTAATAATATATTATCAAGATGATGTTCTTATTAATTTAATGATAAATCAAGATCATATTTTTTATAATCATGTTGTCTGTTGGGTGAATTATGAAACAGGGAGAGAGATCTTTAATAAAAGTTGATCAATAGCTAAATAATAATTTCTTTGCATTTAAGGATAAAAAATAATTTTTTACTTCATGAAGCAATTGAAGACTAGGGAACGTTTTTGTTGGGTGCACTTCAAGTGTGGCATTGACATGGAACTTGATGTGCATTTTTTCTGTTGAATAATGTTATATGTGACATGAGTAACATTTCTATGTCACCTGAGAATTAAATATTGCATGCAGTTTTGGTTGGTCCAATGATGTATGTGATATATCAAATGAGTAACATTTCTAAGTTAATTGAGGATAAGAATCTCACTGGTATATTATGTACTGTGGCATACCAAACTTAGACATGCTAATTCATGGCATGCATTGGCACACATGCTAGTGAGGCAATGGTATGGTGCTACATATTGTGGGTGCCATTAGTGCTGGTTGGCAAGGTAAATTATGAATTTACTAAATTATATTCCCTTTATTTCAAAGGAAGTCCAAACCTCCACAAATGGGAAGACTGGCACACTTTGCTACATGTATATAAATGTCTACTTATTTATCATCCTACATATAGAACATCTTGGTGTTGATTTGTATGTCCAACTTATTGTTTATCTTATACTTGGGTATTCAATTCTAATGTATCTTTATTTGATTTTTTTATTTGAGGTTTAGTTCAAAAAAATAGTTGTTGGCCCAGATGACAACCCAAGAGGGGGGGATGAATTGGGTTCTTTAAAAATTAGCCTTTTAAAAAATGTTTGCTTAAGAAGAATGAAGGCAATAGCAATGCAAATACAAAGTGCAGTGAATAAAACAGAGAGAGAAAGAGTCAATGAAAGCACGGCAAACACAAAGATTTTATAGTGGTTCGGTGTATCCAACACCTACGTCCACTCCCAAGATTCACTTGGGTCCACACTATAATCTTCCTTGATTACAGCAGAGTTGTTTTACAAGCTCACAACTCAAACTTGTTGTTTTCCGGGATCACAACGAACCCAGCTGGTTTTCAAGGGCTCACCAGCACAAAAATCCTAACACAAGCTTTACCAAGCTTGTACTGAGGTAAGACTACCTCAACTAGTTCAATCCCCCAGATTGAACTAGACACAAAGAATAGAAATATTATTTTTCAGTTACAAAGCTCCTCATATATAAGAATAAAGTTTAGGAAAGCCTGATTTGCAGATGGTTGGCTTCTGAGCTTTTCTTCTTTTCTTCTTTTCCTCAACTCTTTTGAAGTGTAGAATCGGGCCTCAACTCGGATTCTTCACGGAATGTACGTTGGAGTTGATTTGAGCTTTCCTCTTCTCTTTGAGTGTTGAAAATCACTTGAGATGCTCTTGAATAGCTCTTGGATTTTCTTCTGAAGCTTCCTTGGATTGTTGAGCTTGAGCACAGAAGGAGCTTCCTTTGATTTCACTCTTTTTCTTTCACTCTATTTTGAATCTCGGATTTTTTCAATTGAAGCTCTGTTTTTTCGATTTTCTCTTCTTTTCTTTTGAAGTGAATATCTCTCTATATGTATATTTTGATTTGAAAACGGCTTCTCTATTTATAGATTCTGCAAAAATATAGCCGTTAGAAACAAAGAAAAATAGCCGTTAATTAAAAATCTTACCGTTGACGCTGAGTTGGCATTCGAAAAATCTCGCCCAGATTTGCTGGAGTCGACTCCTGCTTTCCGCAAGTCGGCTCGAAGTCGAGATACCAAAAATAGAAATACTCAGAAAGTCAAAGGGTCGACTCATCAAAAATAAAGTGTCGACTCCTGACAGTCGGGGTCGACTCATGAAAAGTTGGGGGTCGACTCGAGAAATGCTCAGAAAAACACACCTCTGGTGTCTGAGCGGAGTCGACTCACACAGTCATGGAGTCGGCTCGACAGAATCGGGGGTCGACTCAAGAAATCACATGGGTCGACTCGAGACAGACAGTCATTTCTGTACTCTGAGTGGAGTCGACTCTGAAACTCTAGAGTCGGCTCCGGAACGTATCAAAAATCAGAGAATTTTCTGATTGACTTGAAATTCGTTCCAGATTCATTTTAAATCATTATTTTGACTTGAATATAATAAAATTGACATTAGGAATCAATTCAAGAAATGTTCCAAAAACTCATTGATTATCATATGAAGTATAAAATTTCTTTTTGAAAGCTTAAACAAGGAGCTTGAAGTTACTTTCAAATTGATTAAAGTTATACTTTAACATTCTCATACATTGTTCTAAATAAATTCATTGCTCATGTAAATAAACTCATTACATCTTTTAATATACTCATGGCTTTTGGTAATCATCAAAATCAATAAGATTGGGGCATATAATTTCTCAACAAACTCCCAACAATCTCCCCCTTTTTGATGATGACAAAAACATTGAGTTTATGCATGATTGATTAGAGAATTTATTTTATTTTCATAGTTAGGCTTAGGCTCCCCCTGAATGAGGTAGCTCCCCCTATGAAACTTAAATAAATATCCCATTCATTCATTTATTTTAATATCATTTGATTAATCAATTTCTCCATATGCATATACAGTTATAAAACTATAAAACTCTCCCCCTTTTTTGTTATCAACAAAAAGGTAGAGAAGCAATAAACATAATCATTCATTCATTCATTCACGATATGATTTAACAAAATCATTCATTCATTGATAATAGGAAGAAATACATTGAGTATTCAAAATAGACAATTCATTACATCAAAGTGTCAAAATGTAAAACATAACATTAACTTCAATACATTGCAAGGACTGAGTATCTAATACATCAAAAGTGAGTCCTAACAATCCTAGTCAAATGATCTATTATATTTTTCATTCCATCTGTTTGTATCTTCACATAGTCCTTTAGTCTCTCATCCACAAAGGTGCAAGCAGTCAAAATTTTATCTTGGAGCTCAGCATTGCATTTAGCATATGTTTCGCCATCTCCGCAACATCTTTAAGTTCTTCAAATATGTTCTTTAGATCTCCACTCAAAGACTCTGAAGAAGTGCTAAGGGTAGATTCTATCTTGGTGATTCGGTCATCCAAAGAGTAAAGAGTTTCCTTGAGATTCATAAACTTGTTTTCAAACTCTGATTTTAATTTTTCTGACTGATCATCAAGAAGGCCTTTGAGTTGCCTTAACTGAAGTTCTGTGAAGCCAACCGATGAAGATGATGCTTGATCAAACAACGGAGCAGGGGTAGGAGCAGGAGCAGAAATAGGAGAGCTCGGAGGTGCAGGCGAAGAATGTCTAACCGATGGTCCCGGTGCCTCAGCATCCGCTGCTCTTTCCTCATCAAACCTTTCCTTTCCATCTTCCGTTCTTCTTAACAAAACCCATCCTATGTATAGTGGCCAAACTGTAAAAATCTGTGTGTCTCAAGTTCCTCATAGGCTCACTATCTGAAATGACAATCCCTTGGCTCTGGAAAATTTTAGTGAGGATCATGCCATAGGGCAAACTTGATTTTCTCTTACCTCCACAATCGGCAATATACCATAAGATCATACTTGGAAGGTTAATGGGTTTACCCGTTACAATTGCATCCATTACAAAAATATCCCTTTCTGACACATAATCAAACCTCCCTATCTTGGGAAAAGGATTCTACTACAAATGTTGTGGAGAGCAGTCTCAGTTCTAAGGATAACTGATTAGCAAAAACTTCCTCAAAACCGACAACCTCCCGGTTAAGTAGTCTAGAAAGAGCTGGGCATCTGTCCTCAGAAGAAAACGTAGATGTACCCGACATAGGTAGATCCAACAATCTTGAAAGCAGCTCTACAGTCACTGAAATTCTATTTCCTCTCACAATGCTTATAAGACCATTATCTCCTCTAGATAGATTCTTATAAAATTCCTTGACAAGGGCGGGATATGTAGGACAATCTAAGGAGCAAATCTTTTCCAACCCATCTCAATCAACTGTCTTCCCAAAAGAAATCCCTCAGCCTCAAACAATTCAAATCTACTTTCCTCCCGGTAGTTATAATTCTATCAGCAAGTCTATCTACCTGTGATGGAGCCGTAGATGGAGAAGCATTAGGGGTCGAGGAGGATGAGGTTGAATCCGTGCTTGGTGAAGGCTCACGAACCGGACGCCTCACGGTCTTCCTCACCGCTCTCTTCCTCTTTACTCCGGCCGCACCAAGGTTAGAACCTCGAGTTTTAGGGGCCATTGATCTATTGGAAGGGTTAATCAGGGATTCTTGGGAATTTGGAAGGTCTGGAAGTTTTGGAGAGAGTATTTTGATGATTCGAGACGATAGAAATGAACGGCGAGTCGACTCTGCCCTAGATAAATCGACCTGGGACCACTTCGAGTCGGCTCCCGCAAAGCGAGGGGTCGACTCCGGACAGTCACAGAAAACTATCCCGAAGTGGAGTCGACTCGCGCCGAGAAGGGGTCGACTCGAGAGTTTCAGTAGAAACCTGGAGTCGACTCCGATACTCACCGAGTCGGCTCCGAGACCATTTCAGAGAAAAACATGAAATTTCTGAAATGTGTCCGAAAATTGATCATAAAAATTGATAAAATAATCATTGGATTTGAATAGATCAATTAGATGTGAATTCTAGATAAGATTTCCTTAAAGATCAAGGATTTGAAAGAATTTTAGATAAACTTTCCTTAGGGGTTTCAAATTCATTCTAATGGATCACAAATCCCTAACTCTCCTCTAAGATAACAGAATCTTTCTTCACTTAAAGGTTTTGTAAATATATCTGCTAATTGTTCTTCAGTATTGACATAATCAAGACATATTTCATTATTTGCAACATGTTCTCTTATAAAATGATATCTAATTTCTATGTGTTTAGTTCTAGAATGTTGAATTGGATTTTTAGTTAGATTGATTGCACTTGTGTTATCACATCTTATAGGTGTTTTATCAAGTGTGATACCATAGTCTTCAAGTTGTCGCTTAATCCATAGGATTTGAGCACAGCAACTTCCAGCTGCTACATATTCAGCTTCAGTAGTTGATAATGCAACTGAATTTTGCTTTTTGCTAAACCATGAGATTAAGTTACTTCCTAAGAATTGGCATGCACCACTTGTGCTTTTTCTATCTAACTTACATCCAGCATAATCAGAATCAGTGTATGCAATCAGATTTAATGTTGAGTCTCTAGAATACCATAAACCTACATTTTTAGTTCCACTTAAGTATCTTAGTATTCTTTTAACAGCAATTAAATGTGATTCTTTAGGTTCAGACTGAAATCTAGCATAAGCAAACAGCAAACATTATGTCTGGTCTACTTGCAGTTAAGTAAAGTAGGGATCCGATTATACCTCGATAATATTTTTGATCAACCTTCTTACCTTCTTCATCTTTGTCCAGCTTGCATGAAGGACTCATTGGTGTTCCGAGGGGTTTGATTGATTCCATACCAAACTTCTTTAGAATTTCTCTTGTGTACTTTGTTTGGTTGATAAAGATTCCCTCTTTGCTTTGTTTGATTTGGAGTCCAAGGAAGAAATTGAGTTCTCCATCATGCTCATTTCAAATTCGCCCTGCATTAACTTAGCAAACTCTTGACATAGAAGATTGTTAGTAGCACCAAAAAATATCATCAACATATATTTGAACTACTAATAAATCTTTACCTTTTCTTTTCAAAAACATGTTTTATCAACATTTCCTCTTATAAAATCATTTTCAATTAAAAATTTACTTAATCTATCATACCAAGCTCTAGGTGCTTGTTTCAAACCATATAATGCTTTGTGCAATTTAAAAACGTGATTTGAAAATTCGTGATCTTCAAAACCTGGTGGTTGTTCTACATATACTTCTTCATTTATAAATCCATTTAGAAAAGCACTTTTTACATCCATTTGAAATAAGTTAAAATTCATGTGACATGCAAATGCAAGTAATAGTCTAATGGCTTCTAATCTAGCTACTGGTGCAAAGGTTTCATCAAAATCAATACCTTCTTCTTGATTATATCCTTTTGCAACTAATCTAGCTTTGTTTCTAATTACTATGCCATTTTCATCTAGTTTATTTCTAAATATCCATTTTGATCCTATAACAGAATGATTTTTAGGTCTTTCTACTAAAGTCCATACATTATTTCTAGTGAATTGATTTAATTCTTCTTGCATTGCTAACATCCAATTATTATCTTTTTCAGCTTCTTCAATAGTTTTAGGTTCAATTTGTGATACAAATGCAAGATGATTACTAATGTTTCTCATAGATGATCTAGTTCTTATTCCTTGAGATGGATCACCTATAATCAATTCCTTAGGGGTGACTATAAGCATATCTCCAATCCCTAGGTAGATCTACATCATTATGATTAGTGTTAGTATCATCATCCTTAGGTGAATCATTATCTTTAGCGTCTTGTTCATGATCTAAAGATACATCAATATTTAATTTTTCAAGATCTTTTTCAATTAAGTTTGTATCTTCTTCATCATCAAATTTTTCGGAATGGGTTGCTAAAGATTCATCAAAAACTACATGAATGGATTCTTCAACAACTAAAGTTTTCTTGTTAAATACTCTATATGCTTTACTAGTTGTGAGTATCCTAAGAATATTCCTTCATCAGATTTAGCATCAAATTTGCCTAAATTATTTTTACCATTGTTGTGAACAAAACATTTACAACCAAATGCATGAAAATATTTAATGTTGGTTTTCTATCATGCCATAATTCATAAGGTGTTTTCTTTAAAATAGGTCTGATTAAGGCTCTATTTAGGATGTAACATGCTGTGTTAATAGCTTCCGCCCAAAAGTATTTCGGGAGTTTACTTTCACATAGCATGGTACGGGCCATGTCTTCTAAAGTCCTATTTTTTCTTTCAACTACTCCATTTTGTTGTGGGGTCCTAGGTGCAGAAAAGTTATGATTAATACCATTTTCATTGCAAAAACTTTCAAATAAGTGATTTTCAAATTCAGTTCCATGATCACTTCTTAGAGACACTATGGTAGTGTTTTTCTCATTTGTTACTTTCTTGAAGAATTTTATGAATATCGAGAAAGTCTCATCTTTGTGAGCTAAAAACATTACCCAAGTGAATCTAGAGTAATCATCTACTATCACAAGACCATATTTCTTTCCTCCTAGACTTGTGGTTCTAGTTGGTCCAAAAAGGTCCATGTGAAGTAGCTCTAATGGCCTAGAAGTTGAAACAATATTTTTAGATTTAAAAGAACTTCTTGTTTGTTTTCCAAACTGACATGCATCACATATTTTGTTATTTTCAAAATCTAATTTAGGTAAACCTTTTACTAAATCCATTCTAATTAGTTTTGAAATCAGGTGTGTGCTTGCGTGACCTAATCTTCGATGCCACAACCAACCAATCTCATTCATATTAGCATTATTAGCAACTAAGCAATGATTATTAGTAGACAATTTGTCTAAGTCAATCATGTATACATTGCCATTTCTATTTCCAATAAAAACAATGCTATTATCAATGGGATTAGCTACAGTGCATAAAGAAGATTCAAAAGATACTTTAAAACCTTTGTCACATAATTGACTTATACTAATTAAGTTATGCTTTAAACCATCAACATAAAGTACATTCTCAATATATGTGGAGGGAGTTATTTGAATGTTACCAAACCCCAAGATTTGGCCTTTGCCATTGTCGCCAAATGTAACAACTCCTCCTTTCTTTTCTTCAAGGGTGATGAATTCTTCTTTGTCACCCGTCATATGTCTTGAGCAGCCACTATCAAGATACCACTTTCTCTTTGATCTCTTGGCCACAAGACATTCCTGCAATGATATCAAACTTTATGTTTAGGTACCCAAGCTTTCTTGGGTCCTTCATGGTTAGTACCAACAAATATTGTTCCTTTCGGAACCCATATTTTCTTCCCTTTAACATTTAAGTTTTTATTAGGTTTCAGAATTTTACATTCATAAGATTTATGTCCTTTTTTATTACATTTAAAGCATGTAAAGTTACTTTGGCCAGCACGCACAAAAATATTTTTTAATGATTTTTGTTTTCTTAAAGTGTTATACCCTAATCCGGCTTTGTCAAAAACTGCTTTTTGACTATTTAATAACATGTCTAATTTAGTTGAGCTTAATGTAAACTTATCAACTATGTTCTTATGTTTTTCAACCTCTTTCCTTAGATTATTATTTTCATTGGTAATTAATTCTTTCTCTTTTACCAAAATTTCATTTTCAGTTTTAAGTTTCTTAACTTCATTATTAAGATTTTCCTTTTCTTTAATGAAAGTTAAATTTTCATTTTTTAAAATCTTGTATTTCTTTTTCAAAACCTTGAAATCCCCAACAAGTTCATTAAAAGCATCAAATAGTTTATCAAAAGCAAATTCATCGCAAGGGTTGTCGGAACTTACCTCATCGTCGTCGTCCGCCATAAAGCATACGTTTGCGACTTCCTTTTGTTCTTCTTCTTCGGAAGAAGATTCCTCGCTGTCACTCCAAGTCGCCACATAAGCCTTCTTTTTCTTTTTATAGGCTTTCTTCAGTTTAGGACATTCATTCCTAAAGTGCCCCGGTTTATTACATTCATAGCAAGTCAAGGGGTCTTTCTCTTTTTCTTTGTCCTTGTCCTTGTTCTTATCCTTTTCTCCTTCCCACTTTGTTCCAAATTTCTTCTTGTGGAAGGTTTCTTTCTCCTCATGAATCTTTTAAATTTCTTAGCTAAGAGAGCAGTTTCTTCATCATCATCATCATCACTGCTGCTCTCTTCTTCTTTTGCAGCTTTGAGGGCAATTACTTTCTTTTTCTTTGTGTCCTCCTCTACATGCTGCCTCATAGTCAGCTCATGGGTCATAAGAGATCCTAGAAGCTCCTCTAAGGGTAAAGTGTTGAGGTCCTAGCTTCTTGGATTGCAGTCATTTTTGCTTCCCATGATCTTGGTAATGACCTAAGAATTTTTCGAACAAGTTCAGAGTTAGTATATGTCTTACCAAGACTTTTCAAACCATTTACAATATCTGTAAATCTAGTGTACATGCATGCAATGGTTTCAGATTGTTCCATGCTAAACAATTCATATTTATGAACAAGAATATTAATTTTAGATTCTTTTACTTGGTTGGTACCCTCATGGCTAACCTCTAATCTATCCCAAATCTCCTTTGCGGAATTACATGTGGAGATTCTATTAAATTCATTAGCATCTAAAGAGCAATATAAGACATTCATGGCCTTAGCATTGAGCTGTGCCATTTTCCTATCATTATCATTCCAGTCCCTTTCGGGCTTAGGAACAATAGTGCCATCAATAACATGTGTGGGTGTACTAGGTCCATTGATTATAACACCCCATAGCTCATAATCAGAAGCTTGAATGAATATCCTCATTCTAGCTTTTCAATATGAATAATTTAAACCATTAAATAGTGGAGGTCTATTCGTAGAATGACCTTCAGCAAATGATCCAACTTGTGTTGCCATTTGGAACTTTAGCTCTTGATCGTGTGATCAAATCTAATGAGCACTAGCTCTGATACCAATTGTTGGCCCAGATGACAACCCAAGAGGGGGGGGTGAATTGGGTTCTTTAAAAATTAGCCTTTTAAAAAATGTTTGCTTAAGAAGAATGAAGGCAATAGCAATGCAAATACAAAGTGCAGTGAATAAAACAGAGATAGAGAAAGAGTCAATGAAAGCACGGCAAACACAAAGATTTTATAGTGGTTCGGTGTATCCAACACCTACGTCCACTCCCAAGATTCACTTGGGTCCACACTATAATCTTCCTTGATTACAGTAGAGTTGTTTTACAAGCTCACAACTCAAACTTGTTGTTTTCCCGGGATCACAATGAACCCAGCTGGTTTTCAAGGGCTCACCAGCACAAAAACCCTAACACAAGCTTTACCAAGCTTGTACTGAGGTAAGACTACCTCAACTAGTTCAATCCCCCAGATTGAACTAGACACAAAGAATAGAAATATTGTTTTTCAGTTACAAAACTCCTCAATGAGCAGATACACAAATATAAGAATAAAGTTTAGGAAAGCCTGATTTGCAGATGGTTGGCTTTTGAGCTTTTCTTCTTTTCCTCAACTCTTTTGAAGTGTAGAATCGGGCCTCAGCTCGGATTCTTCACGGAATGTACGTTGGAGTTGATTTGAGCTTTTCCTCTTCTCTTTGAGTGTCGAAAATCACTTGAGATGCTCTTGAATAGCTCTTGGATTTTCTTCTGAAGCTTCCTTGGATTGTTGAGCTTGAGCACAGAAGGAGCTTCCTTTGATTTCACTCTTTTTCTTTCACTCTATTTTGAATCTCGAATTTTTTCAATTGAAGCTCTGTTTTTCTGATTTTTCTCTTCTTTTCTTTTGAAGTGAATATCTCTCTATATGTATATTTTTGATTTGAAAACGGCTTCTCTATTTATAGATTCTGCAAAAATATAGTCATTAGAAACAAAGAAAAATAGCCGTTAATTAAAAATCTTACCGTTGACGCTGAGTTGGCATTCGGAAAAATCTCGCCCAGATTTGCTGGAGTCGACTCCTGCTTTCCGCGAGTCGGCTCGAAGTCGAGATACCAAAAATAGAAATACTCAGAAAGTCAAAGGGTCGACTCATCAAAAATAAAGTGTCGACTCCTGACAGTCAGGGGTCGACTCATGAAAAGTTGGGGGTCGACTCGAGAAATGCTCAGAAAAACACACCTCTGGTGTTTGAGCGGAGTCGACTCACACAGTCATGGAGTCGGCTCGACAGAATCGGGGGTCGACTCGAGAAATCACATGGGTCGACTCGAGACAGACAGTCATTTCTGTACTCTGAGTGGAGTCGACTCTGAAACTCTAGAGTCGGCTCCGGAACGTATCAAAAATCAGAGAATTTTCTGATTGACTTGAAATTCGTTCCAGATTCATTTTAAATCATTATTTTGACTTGAATATAATAAAATTGACATTATGAATCAATTCAAGAAATGTTCCAAAAACTCATTGATTATCATATGAAGTATAAAATTTCTTTTTGAAAGCTTAAACAAGGAGCTTGAAGTTACTTTCAAATTGATTAAAGTTATACTTTAACATTCTCATACATTGTTCTAAATAAATTCATTGCTCATGTAAATAAACTCATTACATCTTTTTAATATACTCATGGCTTTTGGTAATCATCAAAATCAATAAGATTGGGGCATATAATTTCTCAACAAACTCACCAACAATAGTAATGTTATCTCTTTGAAATTTGTCAAGCCTGAGAAGAATTTGATAGATCAATTAACCAAGAAATTATCTAGAAGTGGAGTCCTAAAATCATCGAGGGGATGAGGCTTAAGCCCATTATTTGGTCATCAACAGTAGATATCCAACATCTCTTATTGGAGGAGATCCAATGAAAGATGTTCAATGTAATAGAAATGAAACTGATTGAGTGATCGTATTAGAGGATAATTTTTTTTATCCTATTCCTATGATGAATGCTCTTATAAAGTGACAAAATAAATCTATGTAAGGTTGAGTTATACTCATAATGGATCAAGGTAGGTTATCTGTAGGGTATTAGTCACAAATACCATTGAAGGATTGATCTATATGAGAATTGTCATATTAGGCCGTAACTAAAGGTTTGGGCTAATCTTAAGAAATTCTCATAAAAAATCAAGGTACTAAGTGCAAGGCCTTTGATATGTGCTAACCGCTTAAACTTAATTGATCCATACTGTGTGTATGATTAGTAGAAGTCTGAATCAAGGACCTAGTTCAAGGTTTAATCCACTATGGTTCCTTTAAATATATACAATCAACACTAAGTGGGGTTCAAATTCACAGGATATCTCACCTATTGCGTAGTATAAAATGCCCTAAAATTTATGTTATATCAATTTTATTATTTTTTTAAGTTTAAAAATTTTGTAGGAGATTGTTAGTAAAAAAAGTTTTAAATAAAAAAAAAGAAATAACGCTCGCAAGCGTTTGCGAGCATTACGTTCGCGAATACTACACAAGCATTTCTCGGGCCGCGAACACTCGCAGTGTTTGCAACGTTGGGCGAGCATTTGCTCGCCAACGTTCGTGAACAACTAGAAATGACCAAAACAATTTATTTTTTAAGCCATTTTTTAGCGTAATTTGGGACTAACGACTATCAAACCTTTAAGGCCATTATGAGCTGAGTCATTTAGGATTGAGTGATGATCCATCAAGTCTGAATCTTATTCTTATGCTAAGAAAGAATTATTTTTCGTTATTATTGGTTGGATTACACCTCCACGTGATCGTACTCATGATAGAAGGTTCAGATGGAGCCAGATCGTTGTACCTTGGGAATAGATCGCCTACAACATACATAAAGAGACGAAAACTAGTCCTTAGGGTAGTTTGTGTCTAACATGCCTTGATCCTGACATAATTTTCATCTTTTTTTATAGTAAATTTTTTATACAGTTGAATTTTTAAAATATTTTTTTTTGTACTTTTTAGAAAAAAAATTGCATAAAGAATTTTACAAAATAAAAATAATTTTTAAAACACGGCCGCTATTTAAATTTTTTTGTAACTTAATTCCTTTTAAAAAAAGAAAACGATCGTAGAACCACTTCCTTTACATCCAGTCATAAGCCTGCAATAATGTTTCGAGTTGGGCGATGTGGGATTTAATTGAAAAAGCTTATAGCACCAGCTCCATACTATTCATTTTGCTCCCCTTCGCTCTCCACTAGTCACTGCCCTCTGGCTCCGTCACTACACACGGTTTTCCCACTTGATTCATGTCAAACTGAAATAGATCTCTCTTGTGACTCTAGAGCCAGGATGCGGTGGTCGTCGTCGTCGAGCTATTAGTCCGTCCCGTTGGCAACTGGGATTAGATTAGGCCGAGTAGGTGGTACGGTACTTTGATTAATGGATGCGACCCAGCTGTCAACTGACCTTTTATTTTTTATTTTTTTGGGTTAAAAAAAAGGGGAAGGAGGGCTATTGCCGACCCGTAGCTAGGTCCCATGCGGCTTCGTTCCCCGTCAGGATATGTTTCATGCACGGCGCGAGATTTGCGCAGCCGTTCCCCGCCCGAAGACGAGTAGGTCAACCTGACCCCACCCAGGTAGTCAGAACAGGGAGACTAGAAGAAACCTTAGCCCCTTTAGTACCGACGTTTCAGGCCCCAAGAATTAACCTTGGAATTATTCGAGTCATCCGCAATCTCATTCCTCGAACTTGAGACGTCGTGGTTGTGTGAAGGAACCTCAACCACTGGGCTACCGCCTGAGCGGTAACTGACCTCTTATTCTTGCCGTCGTGCATCATCTCCAAGCACCAACAATTTCAAAAGACTTGACTGTAAGAAGCTTCTTCCACGAACCCTAGTCTGAAAACTCCACGTAGACAAACCGAGTCCATAGCACGCGAAGAAGATGAACAAAAAGAAGTCCACATCCAAAATCCCCACTTTCCCTATGACTTTTCTCACCATCCCCAATTGCATCCCCTCCTTGGGCTCGGAGGGCCCCCATTATTCTCTTTATAAGAGGCAAGATGAAGTTCCTAGGAATCAGGGTCATTCCAACAAGGCATAGCCAAAACAACCTCCCCTGTTTCCCAGGATGGCGAAGGTAAGCTTATATTTGGCGTTAAGAGTCGGTTTTTTGGTTTGAAGTAGAGACGAAGATAAGTTTCAAGCGAATTCAGATGATCTGATATCATAAGTTGCTCTGCTGCAGAAAAAAGTAGTGATGAAGGTCTCGATGAAGGACGAGAAGAAGCGCTCGAAAGTCATGCAGATTGCTGTCGTATCACAAGGTAATATATTCGAACCCGCTGATTGTTTTAAATATTACCATCATATCGGTGTCCTCTCTCTCACACACATACAATTCCTTTTGAGAGAGAGAGAGGGGGGTTCTAAAAGGAACTACTGGTCCTTAAGCTTGCATGCCAATTAAAAATCGAATGACTCTGTTTATCTTTTCTTAAGAAATGGTTATATTTCTGACTAGTCTTCCTACCTTAATTTATTTCCATGGTGTCAAGAATTTATTGTTCACTAAACAAGTTGATGATGAAGTGGAGCTCATGTCACCTTCCTCCACTTGTTCCGTCTGGTGTCAACTTGAGTTTTAGTTAGAAAAATTCTCTCTCTCTCTCTGTATTCCAAAGTTCCTCGGAGATATCTTGAATAGGATTTGTTATAATTGCCCTTTCCGGATGATGGCATGGCAGGAGTTACATCTGCGTCAATCGAAGGAGACAAGGTCGTGGTGGAGGGCGATGATATCGATTCGGTCTCCTTGACGACAGCGCTTAGGAAACGCGTGGGTTTTGCCGAGCTGGTTAGTGTTGCAGAGAAGAAAGAGGAGAAAGAAGAGAAGGGTGAAGTCAAGTGGGTTTGGTCATACGCACCTCCCATCCAACTGGTGGAACCCTATCCCAGCAACAACCCTTTTTGCACCATTATGTAGGCATCACAAAGATCGGATGCATGCTTCTAGGCTCCTCTCTACTGATGGATGTTGGTGTTGGTTGTTAAAAACTGATCAAGAGGTTTGTGACAAGATCTTCAGATGGGGTGTGGTGGTTGCAAGGGACTTGCATATGTTTTCTTAAGTTTATGTAAGGTTTCAGATTAAGGCTTTGTTTTTTTTTTTTTTTTTTGGGTTGGGGGAAGTGGCTTAATTTGGTCTGTTTGTCTGCCTGTGAACAGATGAAATTTAAGATATCATGTTTCATGGAACATTCTAATGCCTTCTGTTCAAGCCTTGATCAGTATATATGTTGATGGATGTAGAAGTTAAGAGAGCAAGAATTGATGCATCTTCTTGTTGTAAGCTGCTATATTAATATCATAAGGAAACCAGAGGAGTCCTTCCTGAAATTTTTAACTAATATACCAACATACTAACATAATTAGTTATATGATCAAAGCTGAACTTGTAGTGTTCTCTTGCAGGTGTTTGTGCTGCTCTACCATATGAAGGACTCGTATCAATAAATTATTATAAGGTTCATAATGAAAGACTATGTAATAAAGGTTGCTATGCTAGCTAGCATCATATGGTTCATGATAATTACTGACATGGTATGTTTTCGTTTGAGTCATGGCCATTATTATGCAATATTTTGTTCATAAATTAAAAACATTCAGTGCGCATGGCATGAGGAGTTTAAAACATGGGTGGTGGTAGATTAGGTTTGCTTAGAGTTTAGAAATTGAAATGGCATAGCTTGCAAGAACCAAGGAAATTGAAGATATTTGATGGTTCCACAAGTTGAACAAATTTAATTGGACCCATAATTAAGTTGATATTATATAATGAAAAAGTATAAAAGCCATGCCAAGTATATATTCTGTATATTTGTCTCTTTTCCAGTTTTCCAGCATTTCTCAACTTGCAAAGAGGCTTGTACCAAAGGGGTGCTGATATTAATTAGAGGTTGCAATGGAGTCCATTGGTAACTCAAAATGGCTTAGCTCAACCTATTAGTGAGTTCTTGTAAAATACTACTCCAGAAGAAAGAAGGAAAAGAAAAGGAATCATGAATTTTTGTTGGAAAAAGGTGGCCATAAAACATCTAAGCAGATATCTTGAATCAAAGCCAATAAAATTATGAAACCTTGACTCAATATACAAGAGAAGCCCTCGGTATGTAAAGCCAAGACCTCAAGTGCTAGGATAGGGCATGCAAGACGCCCAAGATGATCAGATCAAAGGCTTGGTTATCAGAAGAAAAAGACTGAATTGAAATAGTCTATGGCACGTGACAATGATACAGCCATGCTAGATGCCTTGATATAATAATTAAAGACTCGCATAGACCATTCCAGCCATAACTATCACAAGTCAGTCAAGCGTATAGCGGCCACCACTTCAGCTCAGAAACTCCACCCAAGGCTTTGCCAGTGACCCACTCAGTGACGTCGTCAAAATCGTATGCTACTTAGGATAAGAACAATAAAAATCAAAACAATCTCCAAAGTTCAAATTTTCTCCATTTCAATATCAACATGTAGCTGCCAACAAGAAGACTTTGGGCCCATCAACTAAAGAAGGATTGTCCTCCTAAATTACAGTCAGAAATAAAATAAGGATTAAAAAAAAAAGCTAGTGTACGGTTCCACTGATTAAGTGATGAAAGCGAGATGAAATAACCACCGGCTTTCTAATGGCCACTGAATAATATTCACCGCTGATAAATTTTTAAGGTGCAGCTAGGGGCAAAATATAACCATATGTTTAGCCATTGAGTTAGACTTTGTTGCCATAAAATTGGAGCCAATTCATTTGTTAAAAATCTAGTGTATTTTAATATTTAAATTTTTTTGACTTAATAAGTCTGTTTATCTGATACATCGTTATCAATCGATAGGAATTAGTCTTTTGATTTGTTGACTAATTTTTTGACTTATACGTCTCTACGTACGTGATAAGTATTTCGTTGACCGACCGTTGAACTAATTAAACCAGTTGAATTGGATTGATTCGTCACTCTCAACCAGTGCGTGCTTCTTTATAAATATTCAAAGCAATGCCGGTGTTTAATTCACCCTATTCAAATTTGCTTTCCATCCTTATTCAGAGATCCATTCCTTCATTCTTATCCAGTCAAGAGATCAATTCCTTTGCTTTCATTCTTATCCAAAGAAAAAAAACTCATTTACTGTTGTTCATTCTCTTCTGACATAGGTGTGTACACGTTTGGTAGAAGACTTGCTGCTGCTGTATCTTGGAGGGTAGTCATGCTCTGATCTTCTGCACTGAGATATTATCTTCGAGAGGCGTAAATCTACTCTTAAGGACAGTGCCGTACACGCCTCAGCATCTTCTCAATAGATAATTTTATCTCGGGTACTATCTTATTCTCATCCTTCTCCAACAATCTTAAGAGTAGATATGGACTCTATTATGGTTGCTGCTACTAAGTCCTTTCTCGATACATCCAAGATTGAGCAATTTACTGGTTTCCATTATAAACGTTGGCAAGAGAAAATATTTTCAATATTAGATGTTCATAATATTGCATATATTTTGACTGATTCTAAACCTGAGAAAGAGGAGGACCTTGTAAATTGGGAAAAGGCTAACAGAATATGTAGGCATATTATTCTTAGTACTCTATCCAATGAACTATTTAATATTTATTATCCTATTAAATCAGCCTCTGAGATTTGGGAAAGCCTTAAAAGAAAATATATTCTTGAAGATGTTGGTTCTCAAAAATTTGCAATAGAAAACCTTTTAAACTTTAATATGCCAGAAGATAAAGATGTGTCATCTCAGATCCATGCTTTCCATGTTCTCATAGATGACCTTAAAAATGAAAATATTATTCTTTCTGATGCTTTTATTGCTGGATTCCTAATTAAAAAATTACCTGAATCTTGGAAAGATTATAAGAATAATCTAAAGCATAAAAGAAAGTTTATATCCCTTGAAGACGTTATTGTGCATATTAGGATTGAAGAGCAAAATAGAACCTAAGAAAAGATAGAAAAGGCTAAGAAAATGACTGGTAAGGTTAATCTAATAGAGGATGGATCTAGTAAGGATAGACATAAGTCCTATAAGCCCAAACATAGAAACAATTACAAGAAATATGATAAGAAGCCTCATGTTCAAAGAAGTCAAAATTTTAAGAAGAAAAAGGGATCTTGCTATGTTTATGGGAAACCAGGACACCATGCTGCCCAATGCAGGTCCAGAAAAAATAATGATGCTCCAGCCAAACCAAAGGCTAACTTGATGGTTGGAGAAGATGTGATTACTGCGGTTGTTAGCGAGGCCAATATTGTTGCACATACAAAGGATTGGGTGATGGATTCTGGAGCCACGCGTCATATATGTGGCGATAGAAATGCATTTGCCTCCTATATCCCACTGTCAGAAAAAGAAGAGCAAGTCTTCATGGACAACTCAAAGTTTTGTTCAGTGATTGGCAAAGGAAAAGTCAATCTAAAATTGACTTATGGAAAAGTCCTTTTTCACTTGGAGATGTGCTACATGTGCCGAACATCCGTGTAAACCTGATTTCTGTGGCCTTGCTTGGAAAAAATGGTATGAAAGTGTCATTTGAGTCTGACAAAGTTGTCATGACCAAATCTGAAAATTTTATTGGGAAAGGATATTATAACCAGGGTCTATTTGTATTAAATGTACTCGAAGTTATGAATAGAAATGCATCATCTTCTTTTGCTTACTTGTTTGACTCTATTAATCTTTGGCATGGTAGATTAGGACATGTTAATTACTCTTATATTAAAAAAAATGAAACAATTAGGTTTGCTAAATAACATGTCTACTTCTTATGATCATGAAAAATGTCAAATATGTATAGAATCTAAATTAACCAAAAGGAGTTATAAATCTATTCATACAAGAGAAACTAAATTGTTAGAATTAATTTATTTTGACTTAGGTGATTTAAAAGATAATATGACTAGAAGTGGAAAGAAATATTATATTACTTTTATCGATGATTTTTCTAGTGTATTTCAATATTCAAAAGAAGACAGGACAAACTTTGAAGGAACTGTAAGAATGTAATGCATAAGCCAGGGTGTCTATGTGACTATGAACCAGGCATAGAGAAAATAAGTGTAATCCATAAAAGGTTGGTGAAACTAAGTTTATATGAACCAATCCTTCTTTTATTGGATCATTGACTTATAACTCACATTCCATCTCTCAAATTTCGGTTGTTCAAGCAGGTTGACGCGTTTCGGCCATGCATCTACCTGGATATTCATGAGTGCTCTAGAGATCCCACCCAAGTCTCATAGCAAGCGGTTACCACCTTCATATTCATATAGGTGGATTGTCATCAAGTATACACTGCAGTTTTGTATACCACCCAAATTAGGCTATAACATCCATTAAGAACTTCACATATTAGTTCAACCTAAACACTGCATAATACTATCTCATGCCATAGAAAGGGATTTCACAATATAAATATTTATGATAGTATACTCCAAGTTGTCCAGTGAATTATTTTTCCATATGAACCTTCTTCTCGAGATCTTCGTTCATGAAGGTTGGGTCACCATCACTTCAACTTTTGATCTGGGTAGAATTCCATTTTCCTTGATGTATTGCTCACAAGCTTTCTGCTTAGAGGCTTAGTCAAAGGATCGGCCAAATTCAACTCTGACCTTACATAATCCAAATATATTACTCCATCATTAATAAGATGTCTCACAATATTATGTCTTAGACTATATGTCTACTCTTTTTATTATAAATTTTATTTTTAGCTTTAGCTATGGCAGCCTGACTATCACAATGTATAGACACATATGGAGCTGGTCTCATCTAAATGAAAAGATCTATCAAAAGATTCCTGAGCCATTCGGCCTCAGTACTAGCCTTCTCCAAGGCAATAAACTCGGATTCCATTGTAGACCGAGCTATACATGTTTGCTTAGATAATTTCCATGACACTGCTCCTCCTCCAAGGGTAAACATATATCCGCTAGTGGATTTCATCTTATCAGAGTTTGAAATCCAATTAGCATCACAATACCCTTCTAATACTGTAGGAGTCCCACAATACATTAAACCATAGTTCATGATTTCTTTCAAATATCTAAGCACTCTTTGAGTTAGACTTTGTTGCAGTAAAATTGGAGCCAATCCATACACAATAAGATTGAAATTGAAAGCACCAACTTCATGTCATCTAGATATTTAGGAGTAGCAATGCAACTATTTGTGTCGTATCAAACCTTTTTATATCGTATCTAACCTAAGGTATAAAATATATGGATCGACATGATTACTAAAATATAGTACGATACAATATATATAATTTATTTAATAAATAAATTTATTAGATTAACATAATACAAATATAAATAGATATGATTTACTTAGTACGAATAGAAACGATTCAACCCAATTAAAACGATCTATTTAATATATCATTAACTAAATAAATTTTAAATAGATTATTTTTGAATTGATGAACGTAATACGATTATTTTATATCATAACTTTCTCAACATATTTACGATCCTATCCCACTTAAGATTTTTTTTTCTTTCATATTTGCATGTTATATTTAATTTTGTCAGCCCTTACATATTTCCATTCTAAATATGAGCCACCTCTGCTCCAGCCTATGAGGCTCCAATGGAACTGCGTTTAGAGCATCACCAGATCCCTTATGCTTTTCGCCATGCCGAGCTGACGCTGTCTCAGTGCAACATGGATTCCATAGCAATGTTCATATAAAAAATTATTAATTAAGCAACATGTTCGGACGATGATGATTGAAAGGCATTTTGTTTTGTCAAGTCTCACCACCTTTTTTTTGTTTAATATGAGGAGACTTTTGATCGTGAAGTCGTGGTCTTGGGCTCATGTGAACGCGTTTTACAGGTCATGGCAGTGTTTTTCCACAGTAAAAGTTGGTAGGATTAAGCAAATTGACCGAACGATTGGCCTTCTCAAAATTGATACGTGATGTGATGATGGCGACACCAAATTGAGTTCGTAATGAGCGAAAAATATCCACTAAGGGTATGTTTGAAATAAAAAATATTTTTTTTATTTTTAAAAGTTATATTTATAAAAATAAATTGAAAAAGATTAATCAAAAATTAAGTCATGGATTATTTTCTGAACTTATTCCCTGAACTTATTTCCTAGAAATCCAGGAATAACTAGAGCTATCCTTGATGGCAAAGTTGGTATTATAAAAATATGATTATTCCTCAGCTATCCTCTGAATAAAGTCTATTTTATACATTTATCGAGAGATAACATTTTGGAAATCAAACACTACCTAAGGCCGTTAATGGATTCCATTTCTAACCTGATGATGAAGCAAAATATGCAAGATAGAGCTGATGCGCCAATCAGAAGAGTGGGCCTTGCCCTTGCTGGGAAGAAAAAAGATTTGCTGCAATGGATGACGGTGCAACAAGCGCGCATCGGATGTACGAATTCGCTGCGCGTACATGTCACTGCATGTGCGATGCGCGATAAGACCCATTAGACCTTGGCATGGGTGATGGCATACACATGCAATCAATCCGCATGCATGTTTGATGTGTGCTTAGGTACAGCAAGTATTATCCTTTTGTCCTGACTACCAAATTTGAAGTAGGCCTTCAAAGGCCATTGGGCCATTCAAATTCTTTGCCCTTGTGAGGCTCGGCCAACACGCCTTGTCATGACTCATGAAGTTGTTGATACGATGTTGGTGAAGTTTACGGATGACAATTTCAATCTGTAAATTGAGTTGAAGACTCCTCTCGTTCAAATGTGGGCAAAGGTTTTTTATCTTTCGTAAGGATGAAGACAAAACAGAGATTATTTTTATATCTACCGATAAAAACAAAGTAGGAACGAAAATAAATATATCTTTGCCTTACCTTATTGGCCTTATATTTAAATACTATAATTTTATATATTTTATTTATACAAAATTATCTTTATATATATTAAACATATATTTAAGTTATTTCTCAACCTTAATCTCTATCTTTCATCATCTTTAATTTTTAAATCATCACCTTTCATACTGTTGCCGCCGGGATCCGTCCTCCGACTCGGGCGCGATCGATCTCCAGGAGAGGGGTGCGGCGGACCTGCAAAAAGAAGCCCACATGCGGGGGGACACTAGGGGTGGTCCTCCGCGGAAGGCCCTCCGACGCTCAAGTCAGTGGAGAAGAAATCGGCGATCAACCAGACAGTGGGGAGGTGGATCTCTCCGGGAGACTTCTCCAGGGGGCGGCCAATCGGAAGCTCTAGGAGGGGGAGAGCGCCGATGAGCTACCGAGGAGAGAGGAGAGTGTCCAGAATTTTTTTTGTGCGTACCTGAGGGGGTCTGAGAATCTGTTATTTATAGACTGTCATCTGGATCTTGAGCGTCTTCTGGAAGGTTCAGAGGTTGTTACGATACGGAGGCGGACAGAATCAGGCCATCGTGGGCCGTTAGGCTCCGTACTCGTTTGTTAAGGATCGACGGCCGGGAGAGCTCCTTGACGCCTCGAGATCTAGTCAGGTAGGCGTGGGGCGGTTACAATAGGCTCTAGGCCACGTCCCGACATGATTCCTTGTCTGGGATGCTGTTCGGGTAGGCCTGGGCTCTCCCGCGTCAAGTTCTGCGGAGGTGGGTGTTAGGCTACGGATCGCTTGATGAAATCGAGCCATGGAAGAGACCGAGCCACAAGGCCCGGAAGGGGCCGAGCTATGGAAGCCCGGAAGGAGCCGAGCTATGGAAGCCCGGAAGGAGCCGAGTTATGGAAGCCCGGAAGGAGCCGAACTATGGAAGCCCGGAAGGGGCCGAGCTATGGAAGCCCGGAAGGAGCCGAGCTATGGAAGCCCGGAAGGAGCCGAGCTATGGAAGCCCGGAAGGGCCGAGCTAGGAAAGCCCGGAGGGGCCGAGCTACGGAAGCCCGGAGGGGCCGAGCTACGGAAGCCCGGAAGGGCCGAGCTACGGAAGCCCGGAGGGGCCGAGCTATGAAAGCCCGGAAGGGGTCGAGCTATGGAAGCCCGGAAGGAGCCGAGCTATGGAAGCCCGGAAGGGCCGAGCTATGGAAGCCCGGAGGGGCCGAGCTACGAAAGCCCGGAGGGGCCGAGCTACGGAAGCCCGGACGGGCCGAGCTATGGAAGCCCGGAGGAGCCGAGCTATGGAAGCCCGGAAGAGCCGAGCTATGGAAGCCCGAAAGGGCCGAGCTACGGAAGCCCGGAAGGGGCCGAGCTATGGAAGCCCGGAAGGGCCGAGCTACGAAGCCCGAAGGGGCCGAAGGGAGGAGGTTAGCCTTAACCGCCTCGCACGGATATTAATGTAATGATGATTTTACCCCTCAACACATGCCCTCCACTCCCTAGTTCGAAGCGTAGGTTTGGGCGTAGGGAGTACAAGTTCGAATGGCGCGCCACGGATGGGACGTCTTGGTTTAGACAGCTCGCGCAATGATGCCCTAATTAATGCGACAGGGGCATCTCGCCTTCGGGGCTAAGGCTCCTCCACGAGCGACGGTTGGGATTGCGCCACGCTATGAATCCCGATCGATCGGGCGTTTGTCGAGGCGATTCCGGACGCCTGGGATGAGACGCCCCGCCTCTTCAGGGCGGCTTCCTTGGCGGAGAAGCGAAGTGACGGCCGCATGGTGTATATATATATATATGTGCATGCTCTCGGCGTCTTCTCGTTTTGCTTCAAAGGGGTTCCGGGTTTTCATCTTCTTGACGCTTATCGTTTCGTTTGGTACCCCTTTCAATGGCGATGAGCCCCGACGATGTGGCCTCCGAGATCGTTGCCGAGGACCTGGGGAGGATTCATCAACGGTATGGCTTGCCCTTGGACGTCGTCCTACGGGCGCCGGAGCTCAATGATAGAGTTACCCGGGACTTGGAGTCTGGGGTCTTCATCTACGAAGATAGTTTGAAGGCAGGCCTTCGTTTTCCTCTCCATCCCCTTGTGAAGGAGATCATGATCCACTACAATATCTGCCCATCAATGGTGGCTCCAAACAGCTGGCGGAACATCATCGGATTCATCTCGATGTGCCACCAGATTCGGATCGTCGCCACTCTCCCCTTTTTCGCACCTGCTACCATCTGATTCCCGGGAGGAAATCAGAGTGGCCCTACATCGGGCCCCGGAGATCCTTCAACGTCATCGCGGATAAGCCCTCTTCCATCAAGGGGTGGAAGAGTCGTTTGTTATCGCGGAGGGGAACGTCGGTTCCGACTTCCCTCGGAGATGGGGGAATGTTGCAAGGGATGCGGAGACGCATCCGGCTTTGTCGGCGCAGGAGGAGAAGGACTTGGACGTCCTTCGTAACGGCAGGTGTTTTCGGCTAATGATCTGCTATCGGAGGGGGCCCTCTTCGCAGCCGGGCTCAGCCCCTGGACCCGCAAGGTGAGTCCCTTTCGCGCTGTGGATTTTTCTTGATTAACGTGCCTGGATCTGAGTATGTGTGTTCTGGTTTGACAGCCGCAAGGTCGGCGTTGTCGAGCCTCTCCAAGAGGAAGAGAGGGAAGCGCCCAGGGGAAGGCAGCGGCGCGGACAGTGGCCGGCCCGAAAAAGGGCTCATACATCCGCCAAAGCCCGCCGGACGCCGGAGCAGTCGCTACAGAAGCGCCGGGGGCGAGAGAGGATCCGGGGAGGGCGGTTATGGCCTGACCCTCTCGTGCTGGAGATTTCAGACAGCTCGGACGAAGCTCCGTTGGCTCGCCAGACCGCGCTCCCCCTGAAAGAGGAAAGCGGCGGATCCGGCGGAGGCGGCCATCTCCGAGGGGGCCATGTCCCCGCGGGATCGCCACCGGCCCCGGCGAGAGAGGGAGGAGACGGCCGTAGCTGAGGGAGTTCAGGGGGAGCCCCTACTTGGTTTATCTGCCGGGGAGTCTGGTAGCAGTGAGGTCGGGGCGCCCTCGATGGGTCGAGAGGCGGGTCAGGCCGAGGCTTCGGGGAGCCTGTGGAGGAGATGCATGTGACGATAACCGGGAAGGATGCGTCGGAGGAGGGAGCGCGGCCAGGTGAGAGTCCCGCAATCGGGGCCCCCTCGAAGAAGATTTTGGGGAAGCTGGCGCTTGGGCTGGCTGAATATCTGAAGAAACCCAAGCCAGGGCCTTGATAGAGGAGGCTGGGATGTTGAAGGCCTCTCAGACGGAGGCCGCCCAGGCCGGTCCTTCAGGCGGGGTTGGCCCATTCGGCAGCTCGGACGCTAGTATTGAGGAGGCGTTCTCTGCCATGATAAGGTCGGCCCTGTATCCGGGTGCGGATCCTTCGGCGGACAAGTTTGCCGACCTGGGGTTGGTCGATGCTGCGTTCGGGCAGCAAGGCGTGGCCAGAGGGCATTCATCTTCTTCCCGATATCGACAACATGACCTTGATGAGGATGACCCGGGCCTATGCTCGCGGGTAAGTTGTCAATCCCGAGTAGCGGGTTTACTCTGGTTGACTTGACCTTCATGTATTCATTTTTGTGTCGCAGAGTGTTTTGCTTTCTAGGGCGATATGCTGGCGTCTGAGTTTGGCGACAGGGGCCAGTGTTCAAGCCAGGAGGGATAATGTCGAGCTCCATCGCGGCTGAAGGTGTCTGAGAAGTTTCGAGGAGCTCATGGCAATAGCGACAGGAACTTAAGGGGATAAGGGCGGCATATCAGGCTGCCTGGCCGAGGTGTCCAAGCAAAAGCGCAGAGTGGAGGAGTTGCAGGAACTCCTGGCGAAGAACGACGACGCGTGCCTGGAGTTGGCCAGAATTGAGTCAAAACACTCCGCGGAGGTGGCGGCGATGCGGCGGGAACGGCGAAAGTATGAGTCGGCTGGGAAGAGAGGCCGACGATGAAAGAAGGCGTTTGGCGAGGATGCTCGGCGAAGTGGAGGAGAAATTGAAACGACGTGATGGCGAAATCGCCCATTTGAAGGAGGGTGCTAGGTGGGACCAGGGGACGATAGCTCGGGTGAGCGACGAATTATCCCAAGCCCGGAGGGATATTGAAGCCAGACAGCTGAAGATCAGCACTCTGCAGGAGAGGGTTGAGCTGATAGGGGCTGACAGGACGAGAGCCAGGAGCGAGGCAGAAGAGATGGCCAAAGGTTGGCCAAGCGAGAGGGGGAGGTACGCTCTTATTTCCCCTTTTTGTTTTTCCTACTGGGTTCTCGCAATGCCGATTTGATTTGGATTTTTCAGATGGCGAAGATGGAGTCGGAGGTTCGGGCTCTTCAAGGTGAGCTCGCGTCCACTCGCAATAGGAGCTCGGAGCTCGAGACGCGGGCTAGCGAGCTCGAGGAGCAAAACGTCATCCTGAAGGCCCAGGTGATTGAGGCTGAGAAACAGACGGCGGAGGCCAAGACGCAGCTCGCCATACTCAGGGGGAGGCAAGACGCTATCAGCGTTGACGCCTTCCATCATGGGAAGGAGGAGTGCAAACAGAGATTCTCAGCGAGCACCCGGAATGGGACCTTTCTTTCCTGAGTGCTGAAGATCCCGAAGATGGCGAGTCTGAAGAAGATGAAGACGAATATGTTGATGTTTCTGACGCCGAACTTGGCGCCGCCCCTGGTCCCAGCGAAGCTGCAGCTTCTGAGGGACGGTCGCAACTGCCGCAGAGGGGGCAAAAATTGGAGAAGGGCGAGTCTAGCACGCTTCGCAGATGACTGAGGGCCCTCCAAAGCTGGTGTGGCTCCCGGTTCTTAGGAGCTGTTCTTGTATCTCATCCTTTAGACATTTGTTTGACGTTTCATAGTGAAAGAATTTCCTGTTTCCATTTGAGTGTTTTTCTTGCGTGACTTCGCTGTCGTTTAGTCTTGCCTCGACGGCTTGTGGCTCCCGATGCTCTTGGGTCACCTTTATTTCCTGGCACCAATTGAAGCAGGTCGGTTAGTAGGTCGGCTTGGGCCGACAGGCAAAATAGGTCGGCGGGGCCGACAGACAAATAGGTCGGCTCGACGGAACAGAAAATAGGTCGGCTAGGTCGGCTGGGGCCGACAAAATAGGTCGGCTGGGGCCGACGTCGCTCGGCTGGGGCCGACAGACGAAATAGGTCGGCTGGGGCCGACAGCAAAAGGTCGGCTGGGGCCGAGGTCGGCTGGGGCCGACCAAAATAGGTCGGCTGGGGCCGACAGAAAAAGGTCGGCTGGGGCCGACAGGCAAAAAGGTCTTCGCTTTCTGCCATTCTGCCAAGTGCCCTGCTGTCCCGCAGGCAATTCGGTTTTTATTTTACTAGAAGCGGTGATACGGCACAGTGGGGGGCATAAAGCTGCATCAGAGCTTTCCGGAAGGTGCTCTTTTCCCATGCAGGACTTTTCGTGATGCGCACGCAACCGCTACCATTGGAGGGACTCACTTTCGAAGGACGATTTTCTGAGCCCGCCAGTTTTCGAAGTGTCAGTGGACGATTTCCTGCATTTAATGGCCGTGATTCGGGATCAGGAGGGGATCTCCGTACACGTCACAACTCAGGCGGTGGGCTTGGCGCGCAGTGGGGTGCTGCGTTCATCCTGAGGGGCCACGTGGAGGCGTGGGCCAGGTGTTTGAATCTCGGGACTCTCAGCTCTGATAGCTCATCCCGGTCTTTCCTGCCTATAAAAAGGGAAAGGGGGTCTGGTTATCCCCAAAGTGTATTTTCCATTAGAGCTTCCATTATGCTCATTTCTCTGTTGCAAGTGGGAGGACCAAGCCTTCCTCTCATAGGCTCCTTGCCCGGACAGCTGGGGCGACCGGGGAGCTGCTGAAGAATGGCTCGCCCTTAGGGGATGAGTCCTCGGAGATCACATGGAGAGCGCACAAGGGGGCGCAGAGATCATACGGAGAGCGCACATATGCTCTTCCGTGTGATCTTTGCGGCCGGTTACGGGGGCTTACGGTAGGAAGTGTATCGACACCCCCGTAGCACGCACAGACTCTCCCTTTTTCGCTGGCTTGGGTTCCCGTCCCTTCTCTGAGGGGAATCCTTGCCACGGAGGGAAAATATGGGAGCAACCGGGGTCGGATGGTCCCCGGTTCCCTCGGCTGGGACGGCGGCCTGCGATCCAGCACCCCCTCCTAGGGGAGCAGGCCGGGTCGTCCGAATCCTCAGAATCAGCATCACGGGCCATGCCTCCTTTTGAATCTTTTAATTCATCCGGGGCCATGGAGGGTCAGCTTTATATCCCCAGGCGGACTGGCCGTTTCGTGGTTTGCCTGATTTGTCGATCCGGACGTCGGAACATCGCAGTTGCCTAGGTCTGCTTTGGAGCAGTTGCCCGAGTTTTGTATTTGCCTTTATTTTATGCATTTCAATGCTCTTGTAACGCCTGTGAGGCATTTGTAACTGATCTTGATCGGCAATAAAGAGAGTTATGTTCTGTTTTTCAATCCTCATCTTTTCTGTGCCGAGCTTGTATTATTGTTGTTTGTGGGGTGCCAAAAGCGTTCCGCTCGTCCTTAGACGAGGGTCTCACGCCGCCCGAACAATCGAGGTTCGCGCGGCGGTTCAGAGATCGTTCGGCGAAATACACTCCTTGCTTAGGTCAAGAGTTTGATATTTTCGCTTCGCCTTTATCGGAGCTCGGAGTATCGTGAGTCGGCTGTGGCCGAAGTTCGGGGAGTCTGTACCTTCTCCCATGGTTCGGGGAACCTGTTGTCAGTCAAGTTTCGAAGTATTTGCCTTGGCCCTGCCAAGGTCCGAGATTTATCCACTCGGCCCTGCCGAGGTTTGGAGAACTTGACGATCGGCCAACCGAGGCTCGGAGGATGTATCACTTGGCCCTGCCAAGGTTTGGGGATTAGTCACTCGGCCTAGCCGAGGTTCGGAGAACACTTTACTTGGCCCTGCCAAGGTTCGGAGAATTGGTCACTCGGCCCTGCCGAGGTTCGGAGAAACTTTACTTGGCCCTGCCAAGGTTCGGAGAATTGGTCACTCGGCCCTGCCGAGGTTCGGAGAACACTTTACTTGGCCCTGCCAAGGTTCGGAGAACTGGTCAGAAGGGAGCGACTCAGCTGTAAATGCGGGCCACAGCGTTAGGCCACGTGGCGTTTGGTGAGGGGCGCCAGGGCGGAACAAGCGGTTATTGTCACGTTTTTTATTGGTGACGCGCTCTTCCCGAGGGGACAAGTCGCCGGGCCGAATGCCGGACCTCGTTTCCCGAAAAGAGGCCGGCATTAAGAGGCTCGGGGAAGCGTCGAATGCATTTATTGCTGGGGCGACAGATCGGAAAATGTTCTGCTTGGGGAACTCCCGGACAACCTGCTCGCGCTTTACCGATCTCGCTCGGGATGGGGCGCGACACTTCGGATTCGCAAGCACTGAAACGGCGACGCGTGGCAAGTTCTCATGGGTCGGTGGTTACGGCGCGATCGATAGAGATACCTGCCTGGCGAGTATAAATACGACCGAGGGGCATTGGTTTCGGCCATCCCTCGGTTTAAGTTCCGAAAAATGGCCTCTCCAGGGCGATCATCAGTCGAGTCGCGTTCCTTGCTCGGCGGTCTTTACGTTCGGAAAGAGGGCGCGTCTCCGTCACTGTCGACGGGCTGAGCCTCGCGTCGGCCTTCGCGAGCAATCAGCAACTCGCGAGGGTTGCCGAGGAGTACATGGACGTGTCAACCAGGGAGGTGGAGGCCCTACGCCGGATAATGGACCGGCAAGAGGAGGAAATCGTGTCTCTCCGTCAGCAGGTGGCTGATTTGACGGGACGCCTGGAGGAGTTGCTGGCCTCTGGGGGCGACTGACTCCAGGGCCTCTCTTCTTGTTCTTGCTTTTGTTTTTCTTTCTATGTTTTTCTGCCTCGTTGTAACCCTTTTTAATGAAAAATGGATCCGTTTTTAGGAATCTTTTCCTCCTTGAGAACGATTGCCTTGATGCGCTTGACAGGCTAGGGTGTCGGCCTGGCCCCATTGTCCTGTGCATTAACGTAGATATTTTGAACGACGGGTTACAAGGGGGTCACCCAGAGGTTTCAGTAGCAGGGGGAATTTCCTAGCTCTGCTGGGGCCCTTGGCCGATTACGCGGGGCTCTATGGCCTCTTAGGGGTTTGCCAAAGGTGGCTTCCCCTGTACACCGATGGTTTTTGTTTAGCGCTCGTTTTAAACCGGGCGAAGTCCTTTGGGGAACTGTTCGAAATTTTGCCGGCTTTAATCGGGGCCTGTATTTCAGCTTTTTCGCCGAATGATTTTTACCTGGCCCTGCCACGGCTCGGGTAATTCGTTGCTCGGCCCAACCGAGGTTCGGAGACTTTGTTTTACTTGGCCCTGCCAAGGTTCACTTTGTTTTACTTGGCCCTGCCAAGGTTCGGAGATTTCAGAGTTTTACTTGGCCCTGCCAAGGTTCGGAGATGTGCTCGGCCCTGCCGAGGTTCGGAGAAATATTTTACTTGGCCCTGCCAAGGTTCGAGATTTTACTTGGCCCTGCCAAGGTTCGGAGATTTGTTTTACTTGGCCCTGCCAAGGTTCGGAGATTTTGCTCGGCCCTGCCGAGGTTCGGAGAAATGTTTTACTTGGCCCTGCCAAGGTTCGGAGATTTGTTGCTCGGCCCTGCCGAGGTTCGGAGAATTTTACTTGGCCCTGCCAAGGTTCGGAGATTTGTTGCTCGGCCCTGCCGAGGTTCGGAGAAATATTTTACTTGGCCCTGCCAAGGTTCGGAGATTTTTGCTCGGCCCTGCCGAGGTTCGGAGAATATTTTACTTGGCCCTGCCAAGGTTCGGAGATTTGTGCTCGGCCCTTCGGAGAATATTTTACTTGGCCCTGCCAAGGTTCGGAGATTGTGCTCGGCCCTGCCGAG